>CALNXJ010000014.1:3795000-3827500 GCA_942486045.1 Pocillopora meandrina
CTAATAACGTTCTGATAATATAGTTATTTGCATCTTCTACTTTATTAGATAAAGATTTAGTTATTCCAATAAGTATTGGGCCACAATACTTTAGACGAGGAGGAATAAAAGCCTTATATAATTGAACCATTACATACGTTGGAATAAAAAGTCTTATTCTACATAAAACGTTTGTCTTAGCATATGCCTTATTAAGCTGGGTTTTTAAATGCTCCTAAAAGGTCAGGTTCGAATCAATGATTACTCCTAGTACCTTTAGAGAGTCTTGTATTTCTAAAGGAGTATCACCAAGCCAAAGTTCGTACTTGTAAGTGTTTGTTCCAATGACAAAACCTCGAGTTTTCACAGTAGTTATTGATAGATGGTTTACTGTAACCCATTCTTTGATAGCGTTCAGTTCCTTGTTAATGGTACAATTAAAACCAGGAGCGAGTGATCTGTGTATTATTCCGTTGTATCATCAGCATAGAAGCGGAGAGCCACAGTGGAGATGAAATCGTTCAAATCATTGATAAAAATATTGATTAGGAGGGGTTCAAGTAGAGATCCTCGAGGTAAACCAGCTGTGATTGGTTTCCACTCAGAAAAAGCGTTGTCGAGTCGAACTCTTTGGTGACGACCAAGCAAATAAGACTTTATAAGATTAATGGCATCTGTGTCAAACCCATAATCTTTAAGCTTTGCTATAAGCAAATTATGGGAAATAGAGTTGAAGGCCTTGATAAGGTCGATGGCTATGGCAACAATACCCTTTCTGTCATTTCTGTGATTTTAATTAGAGCTATACAGCAAGAGTGACCCTTCAAAAAGCCAGACAGGTTGGAAGAAAAATGCGGAGATATGGCAGTGTATATCTGGTCAAACAAAACGTTCTCGTATACTTTGGATATAACTGGAAGGATAGAAATGGGACGATGATTTGACTTCTCATTCTCATGTGCTTTTTTATGAAGGGGTGTCACGTTGCTTGATTTCCATACCAACAGACATGACTGGGTATCAATGAAGTCATTAATAACACGTGTAATTTCACAGGACAAAACTGGTGAGGACAAGCTGGTAGCTCTTGATGAGATCTTCTCAATACCAACTGACTTCTTGGGATTAAGATTGTCCGTATGAAATTTGAAGGCAAGGTTGTAATTTTTTATCTTGATACAATGAACATTGGGATGATCGTCAAATTCCTCTGAAGTGGAATCCTTAGAACCAGCAACATTGACAAAATAATCGTTCAAGGTCTCTGCATTTTGTTGCAATATAAATACTTGTCAATAAGTGTATATTTTCCCAACCGTAAGATATGCAGAAATGCTACCAAGTACATAAACTCGTGAGTTTAGTTCTAGATAGGATTATTACTTTGATTAGTGTGTGTATGAATAAGACTTTTGCAGAACCAAGTAGTTAACAGCAACATGTTTTGAGTCAGTTATTAAAACATTATTTTCCATCAAATTGACTTTATTCATTGCGTCAGATTTACAGTTGGACATTAAAGGTTTCATCTTTTCCAGAATTCACCAGGATTCTTAGTGTTTGTAGAGGCCATAAAGCAAAAGGCTTTCAATTCCTTGCGTTTAAGAGATCTAACTTTTTACTATTGTTTATGATAAGACTGCCAGGAGTCTGACATTGACTTTTTTCTTGTACTGCTTAAAAAGGCGATTCTGTGGAGATATTTCACACGTTATTTCATTTGTTATCCATGGCAGTTGCTCTGACCGTATTTGTTTCTTCTTCAAAGGGCATGCAACTTGAGTAAATAATTAAAAAGTTTCGACCAGTGTTCTCAGATGTCATGGGAATCTTCATAGAGATAGGTGGCATACCAAGGAACGTTTTGTAAAGCAGCAATGAAATCCTCCTCTTTGAAATGTTTGAAGCTACGATATTCAATATTGCGAGGTTTAGGTCTTGTTAATTTGCATTTTCTGATAGTGTAAATGAGATCGTGATCACCAATCCCAAGAGAAAGGGTACCACTTGTTGCAAAACTTTCCACATGACTGGATAGAATGACATCATTAAAGTTTTGGATTTTTCAGTCACTCAAGTTGGCTCAGTAATAAGGTTAACAAAAGAAAACTTTCGGCAGAAATCAACCAGTGTTTTGTTGGGTTTCCTTCCTTTCATCTCATTCTGGTACATGTCCAAGCTGAAGTCTCCCACCAGGAGAATTTCATTCCTTAATTTGTAGGTCTCTTCAGTAACCAAAGAAAGAGATTTTACGAAGTCAGAAATCTTACATTTACTCAGAGATCTGTAGCAAGCGAGTACAATAAATCGGGAGTTGTTGGAGTCCTTTAAATCCAGACAGACACTCCAGGTAGCTTGGTTCAAATTTATTTCTTCTGTGAGCAGAAGACATAAAGTCATCATGTACGTATGCTACAACGCCAGCGCCATCTTTTTTACGGTCATGTCACAATCTTCAAAAACTAGGATGTTTAAGTTCAATCTCATATGGTATTATCAATTTTAGTCTCACTAATAAATAGCATGTCAAATAATTTGCAGTTAAGAATTTGTTTAACTTCATCAGGTTTGTTGCGTAGACCATTGATGTTAATTTGGGCCAGTTTAAGGTCGTATTTATAGTAGCTGTTTATATTTGGTTCACACCATTTGATGGAGTCTTCCCTGGCTTCTCGGTCAGTATTCGACTGATCAGTGTACTCATCTTCGCTCCGAGAGTCAATCAGACTATCGATAAAGGAACTGTTAACAAAGGTAAAATATCAAAGAAACATGTGTTACAGGTCCAATCGAATAATTTGGGATCGATCACGTTCTCTTTTACAATCAAATTACAGTGATTTTTTGTCACAGGAGGATAGAGTATCACATGAGAACAGTTTAATCTCAGTTTCTGGGGTACATCAGAATAAGATTGAATGAGATAGATTGGTGAAAAATCATGATGTCTTCCATCTTTGAAATGACATGCTATCTTTGATTGGATTTTATCTAGTGCACTGACAAGATCATCAAAAACAACAATTTTTCTGTTTCCTTTAGGGTATTCACATGTGTCCATGATGTCATCCTGTCCTTTTATTTCCATAACATAATAACCAACTTTGTCAGATATCTGACTCATTATTTTACTCAGAGTTTTACTTTTGGCTTAATGTCCATTGTGTGTGTACAAATACATTTTATCAAAATAAACAAGTGGCTTACGTAACATATGCATCACAGTATTTGTCTTCCCACAAACTGATTGCCTGCAAACAAAATGCGTTACTCTTCATTCAAAAACTTATTCAAATTTCTATTTTTATACTTTGTTTGTTGTCACATTGTTATTGTCATGGTTGGGAATCTTCAAATTATAAGGGTATATTAAAATATCTGCTTTTTGACAGATATCTTAAGGAATAACTGTCATTTAACATTTCGTTATGTAATCCTATTATATATGGACATAAACAGACGGAGAAAGAATGCTGAAAGGCGTACGAAAGCTGACTTTCTGAGACATAATATATCAAAAGGAATTCAGGATTACCGAGATGGAAGAGATATGTATCAATAGAAACCAGAGCAACACTCAAACCAGTTATTGACACACCAAAAGAGGTAAAAGAGACTATTGATAAGAAACAGGATTAGCTAATTGAAAAACTACAGGAAAACCAACAAAAATTATTAATTCACTTGATGTACTTTCTGACATAATGTCTCGACATAATGTCTCAACAAGGGTCTCATTAGGGGTCAATTTATAGAGTTAAAAGATGGTTATCAGACTTACCGTCATGTTTGGTTCCATTTGACACTATTGAAGAGAGTGATGGTGATGATGAAGATGAAGATGAAAATACAAATGATGACATTTTTACAAAGAATGACAAAGAAGTCAAAAAAATACGCTTTTGATCCGACTTTGAAAATACATCAATTCTGAAAGAAATCAGATCCAAAAATAAGCTGCTTGAGTGAAAGAAGAAAGACTAAAGACAAGATTTTAAAAGATGTTTTTAAAAAGCAAAATCAGGTGAGGGAATCAGAAAATACAAGCAACCAAAACGAAATGTATACAAGATCAACAATGGTCGGTAGGGTGGTCCGTTAATCAATGCGCCCCAGTTCATGAATGAGATGATTGTGGAAGCTCACAAAGGGGGAAAGGTTGTGTTTGAAACCCATGGTGACAAGAGTTTCATTGAGTTGTTTCAATCCAAAGAAGAGATATTCGAGCAAAGCCATTCAAATATTCAATGACCTGCATATGCTGTCAGGCATACCAAAACACACAAAGATGTCGCTACAAAGGCAGCTACAGAAGCCATTGAAAAAGTTCCAAAACATGTTCAGAGCAAAACAGGCCAGCTAATCAAAAGAAAATTTACGACAAACTCGATACTCCCAAGCCATTAAAACACCAGAGACAGGACACAAGAGATGTTAAATAGCACAAACAAGGCACTGGTTTTCATATCAGTCCAAAAGAGGATAAAGGAGAGGAAATCATCAAATTTTTGCACACACAAACAGAGAACAAGAAAATTACAATCAAAAGAGCCTGTGAATATGACCCAAAATAAACATTTTCTGCTGTCACAAGACTGTCACAATGCCTGCCAATGGTCAATCTCAGAAAAAAATGGCTACAAGTTTGTTGTTGATTCCAGCAATGAATCTCTTCCATTTGATTGGTATAATGTATATTTTGAATTGGACTTCCAGATCACAGAAACAACAGATAACACCAATTATGCAGCAGAGAATGCAGTGGCAGTTGTAAACGGGGCTTTTCCTCTTATCAATCAACTCAAAGTGGATTTTAGTGGTGCGAATGTGTTAGACACTCCTGGTATTAATCATGCCTTCAATGTCAAAAATTTGACTGAGTTTTCCAAAGACTATAGCGAGAGAGGTGGACCTTGTCTTTTCACAATGTGGATACAACTATCCATGCTGATTTTAATCACTATACAATGAGACGATTTGAACACGTTTGCAATGATGCAGATGATGTTATGAAGCTCGTGATGTTGTTCATGGTGTTAATGCAAATTACAATGACGAAAGAAAAGGAGAAAGAAAGGTGTCTCTCTCTACTGGTGCTGAAGCAAGTAATAATGTGATCTTACCACTTCATAGATTTTATTTTTTCAATTCTTTTTTCGATCAAATAGCACCAAACGGTGAAGTAAGTTTTGATATGAATTTCGAATCGGATGCTAATGTGCTTTTTACAGCAGCTGGTCTTGATGTGGGCAGATTGTTTTTTTTTTTTGGCCTAAAAGGATTTTCAACGCACTGAGTGAACAGATTTCTCTTGATCAGTATTTGAAACCTCATATCTCAAAGAAAGAATCAAGATTTCACTAAGCACAAGGCAAAGACAGAGAAGTTTTAAGCTTACAAGCAGCATCAGAAAACCAGGACGTGTATCCATTTGGGCTCGAAATAATGATAAATTGAATAATGAAGAAAAAAACATGTTTCTGTTCAATAATTACAACACTGCTAATGGTCGAACAATCACACCTGCTCAACTTGAAATGTCGAATAATGTCCTTCATCCACAAGAAAGAATTAATCTAAAAGTTGAAGTAGCGAAAACATACAGAACATTGATATCGTATACAAAAGGATTCAATGTTTATCTCTCAGAACCTACCGTCAGTTTGAAGTCTTTTCAGGATCCGTATGGAATTTTGTATTTCAATTTGACAAACCAAAAAGAGAAACTTAAAAGAGGATCAGCCAAACTTGAACTCTGTCTGGTGGTTCAAATGCTGGATTTAGTCTGTATGCTCTTACTTTGCATAAGGGAGAAATCAGTTTTGAGGTTATGAGTGGAAAATAGTATTCTGACAATTGAGTCTGCAAAATAAATAAATAAATACAGTAAATATTTTTTCGGCAGTAGATACCACAAGGCCTGGGCCTTAGGCCCAAGCATCATGGCTAATGATGCAGCGGTGTATTTAAGAGGGAGTATAGCACATGATGTCCATCTAGGCTTCAGAACCAACCTTGCACCTTTGGCTGATGCCAAATTCAGTGGTTTTTAAGTGGTTTTTTCTGGTCATTTCTTCTCGCTGTTGCCATGCCAATCGAGAGAGAAGAAGTGAAAGCTCTAATCAAGGCTAACAATGAAAATCTTCTCAATTCTTTCGAAGGCCTCTTAGAGCAGACCATTTCTCAGATCAAACGGTCAAACAAAGAATAGGCGGAAAGCCAGATGAAAGAGATGCATTGCCTCAGATTCAACAAATGTCGTTAGTTTAAGAAAAAGGCAAACAAGAAGCGATTCAGGTTTAACCAGAGGCTTAGCAAGACGCTTGACCACACCAAATCTGCCACAGAAAATTCACAGCTTGAGAAGGTCAAAACGAGCCTAGAAGAAGATGCTACACTCATTTCTGAGCGACAGAAACACACTTTTCTGGCCAACAAGTCAGACTACAGATGGGCTAAGGTCCTTGAATATAAGCTACTGTGTTAAGCCAACCACGAGCTATTCCCGCACTTGTGCCTGGTTTTTCGCCTCGACTTTAACCTGGGACATATTTTGCGTGTGGTAAATCTGGCCACTGGTGTGTATCCTGTCTAACAACTGCCCAGCAAAATACATCAACAAAAAGACTAGAGGACTGCCACAACTCAGGTGTAGTTCTTTCCTCTGTTAGCATTGAAGTCAGCAGTTTGTTTTTGCAACCGCAATTGGACAGTGCTACTGACTTGGATCCTAGCATTGCTGCTTGTGCTGATCCTTTCATGTTAGATTCCTTCAAAGATTCAGACTCTCTTGCAATTGATTTAACTTATTCATCTATATGTGGAAGACTTAGAAAAATAGTGGATTTTTGGTGCTCTTTTGAAGTTTTGCAATTCACCTTGAAAGCTATTGTGCAGGGTTAAAAAATTCCCTTCTTTAAACTTACAACACCTTTTGTTAAGAGAAACAACACTTCTACTCGTGAGGAAAGTGATTTTGTTTCGCAAGCTGTCAGTGATTTACCTTGTTTGGACCTTATTGAAGAACTTGCTTGTAAGCCCGGTATCATTAACACACTTTCAGTTTCTACCTGTAGTTCAGGAAAGCAAAGGCTCATTTTGGATCTTTGACAACCAGTTTATATACAGGCAAAAGTTTAAATTGAAAGATCTGGGTGTCGCTACACAGTTATTTGGTTGTTACTATTACCTGTTTAAATTTGACTTTAAGTCTGGTTATCACCACATTGATATTTTCCCAGGCCACAGAAAATTTCTCACTTTTGTTTGGGATTTTGGCAACTGGATTTCCAATATATTTTCAGTTCTGTGTGATCCCTTTAGAGCTCTCTTCAGCTCTGCATATTTTTACATCAATCTTGAGGCCATTACAGAAATTGTGGAGGGGCCAGGGCATCCTTAAAGCTATTTTCCTGATGATGGTTTGGGAGGGGAAACAGATTTTGTCTCTGCTTAAGTTAACAGTTTTAGTCGTCCGTTCAGATTTGCTCAAGTCCGGATTTTTTCCTAATGAGGAAAAGTCCCTTTAGGAGCCTAGTTATCACCTGATCGGGGTGTGATTCTCGACACTATTAATGGGACTATAAAAGCAACTGACGAATGCATTAAAAAGTTAAACGCTGGTGTGATTCTTCTGGTTTGAAAATTGATATAAATAATGCATGGCATGCTGATAATAAGCCAATAACTCATTTAAGAAGAGGTCAAAATGATGATGATGCTGTTATGTTATCACAGATGACTGACATAACTATCAAAAAAGTCATAATGGATAACCTGCTTCCACAGACAATTAAGCAACTAATCCCACATCATCCTTCAGCAGATTACAGGAATCGAGACTTTGTTAACAAACAGTTTGTTGACAGTAAAGCCGTCACTCTTGATCCATCAAAAGGTCTCAACATGAAGGGAAATAAGCTAGATAATCTTGCTGACCCAGCAAATGCAACAGACAGTTCCAACAAACAGTTTTTGATATAAAAACAAGTAATTTTTTTAAATTGATGTTTCAAGAATAACGACTGGTGATTTCAATATGATTACAAGAAGTATAATCAGTCTCAAAGAGGCACAACCACATAAAAGCACTCTTGCTGCTAACAATAATTTTCTCAATATGAAAGTCTGACAATAATGCAATCATCAAGACCTATTATGAGAAGTATGTTGATGACAGATTAAATCAATCTGAGTCAAATACAAATGAGAAAAAACACACTCCAATATCTCATGGGAAACCCTTTTTCTGAATTCAGTGATGAAGATGTGAATGGTGTCCTGATTACCAATAAAGATTTTCACAAAGTCAAAACCAAAACATATGAGATGAATCTTCATCTTGACTCAAACAAAAGGTATTACAGCAGTTGCATAGGTCTTAATAGGTACCCTTTTGCAACCGGTAAATATACTGTCTTTTTTTAACTGTATTTTTCCTTATCAATTGACATTTCATCAGTCTAGATATCTGCTACCAGTAGTATGGAGGTAGTATTAAGAACATTGGCTAAGACGTTTAGTGATCAATGCTGAAGTATAATTCATTTTCATAAATACAATAATGTGACTACCAATTATCTCATGATTGAAATGATTTTGAAAAATAAATCTGTCATCAGTTATACACAAGATTTACAAGTTTATGTCATAACGTATGGTGTTATAAGGTATCACAATGATGTCTCAAATGTTTGGAATAAGATACCACGGTGTCATCAATTTCAATGACAAGATGAAAATGGATGTAGTTGATCTTGTCAGCTATCAAAATTCCGTGTCTAAAAAGATACATGATGCTGATAGAAATAGATTTTATAACTCTATTACAAATTGAAACAAATACTATTATAACAATGAAAAAACTGTTAAACTTAGAGACTTATCTCATGCAAATACAGTAATGTCAGATGCATCACATTTTTGTTTTTTTATGTATATGGAAGGAAATAGAACAATTTTTGATTGTAATCATATCTACAAAAATATTGATAAAATCAGATGGATGAAATCAAAACTTTACATCAATTTTACTATGAACTAGACGCATATTCGCATTCACCCGGGCTTTCTGTTGGAAGTAAACTTTGTTTTTCGTGCCTGCATTTTCTTATACAATTATTAATTTCTCCTGTAAGTGTTTTTTCTCTTGATATGCCAGAGATGCAAGTTTCTCATATGTATACTAAGCTGAAAACAGCATTTGTTATGTGGTGTAAAGACCCTTTTCTGAGGTGGGGTGAGGGCAGGTAGTGCCATATATGATTGGCTACTATTTCAATACTTACTACAATACAATTACTATTACAATTATTACAATAATTGTTATTAATTATAATTTTTTTTGGAGTATTGAATTGATTAAATTTTGTTTTACAGGTTAAGAGTTGTAGCAGGGTAAGTCTTTTGCCTAACAGACTGTCTTCTTACGTTTTCTTTTTCTTGGTTACAAAAGTTTCAGGCTGAGATAGCTTTTAATTATGAACAGAGCAAGTGCTAGGGTGATGACTCAAACAAAAGAAAAAAAAAAGTCACCACCAAAGGTTATTACCGGATGAACTACTAATCTTATGGGGTTGTTGGAATGGTTCTTATGAATGTGTGAAATACACTTTAGCATATTTTGTACTATTACCTCTCAATTTGTTTGTCTCCATTTGGAGATACTGGGCTGGTATCCTTTAGTTAATACATTTGGTTTTTTCTACTTAAATGTGGAGCGACACGACACTAAAGCCATGGGGTTCCTGTCGATCAACTTTCCACAATCCAAAGAACAAGGAGAAGTTCTCAGTGGTATTCCTTGTTGTTGACTGACAACTGACCCCACTTATAGGAGCAAAGGCAACCCAATAGATGGGCTTAATTACTCTCAACACACTAACCTTCAAGATGGCAGAACCACCTGAACGACTGAGGACAGAGGCCACAAGAGTGTACAAACAGCTGATGAAATAGTAGCAGGTTACCCAGAAGTGTTTCAGAGAGAGTTAGGAGCACTACCAGAAACAGTTCATCTTGAAGTGGAACCGTGCAACTCCCATTGTTGCACTGCCTTGCCGTGTCCAAACATCACTCAAAAAGAAACTGAAAGAAGAATTGGATCCACTACAGCACTTAGAGGCCATCGCTCCAATCAATGAGCCCACTCCATGGGTAAGCAGTCTTGCTGCAGCAGTGAAGAAGTCTGGAGCACCAAGATTCTGTATCGATCCCAGGCCACTTAACAATGCCCACAACAAGAGAGAAAGGTATCAGCTGCCTGTACTTGATGACATACTCCTGGAGCTCTCAAAAGCTAGAGTACTCTTGACAGTTGACCTCAAGTTGGAATACTAGCACTGTGTCCTTGCCCCTGAATCCAGAGTACTCACGACCTTTGCAACCCCCTATGGAAGGTACAGATGGATTTGTTTGCCCTTTAGTCTCTCCACCTTATTTTAGATATTCCAGAAACACCTAACTCATGCTCTGGAAAACCTACCTAGTGTTCTGGGTATTGGGGACGACATCCTCATCTATGTCACTAGAGAAACCAATAAACAAGCAACTGCGAACCACAGCAGGAGTTTACAAGATCAGGGTCTGGGACGAGAAGGTCATGGTGAACAGACGTGGTTCTTTCTAGTGCGCCCTTTCACCTCCTAAAAGCCGACAAAAATGCAAGAAAATAGATCATATGATGTCAAATAAGAAGCGCAATCTACAAAGAAATAGAAGTGAAGTAAGTAGTGCGTCTTCCAGCGAAGAACGCTCTCCTGCAGCGAAGAGACCTGCTTCAACAGAAAGCAACGCCATGAGTTCTAACACCCCAGCAATCATGGTGGCGGTGGAAGAAGAACCCAGCATGAACCCAGTTCTAATTAAGATGCAAGCTGACGTTACGAAGATTTTAAGTGACAATCAGGAACTAAGAAAAGACGTTGAAAGTTTGAAGACCTCGATGCAATGTCATGCTACAGAAGTAGATGCACTTAAGACGCAAAATGGGAAACTAGTTCAATCAAACTGTGCTTTACAAAGTGAACTAAATGAGCTAGGAAGGAGAGTGCAGGCCCTCGAATATGATCACAATGCTCTAGAGCAAGACACACATAAATTTAATGCCGAAATTCACAGCGTTCTGGAACACAAAGGTGAAAACCCGCAGGACATTGTTATGAAAATACACCTAAAGATGTCGGTAGATGTAACAACCCAAGATATCGACATTGTACATCGATTGTTCCGAAAGTCGCAAGCCATAAAACCCATAATAGTTCGTTTCACTTTATATAAGAAGAGACGAGAATTCTACAAAGGCAGATTCCATTTGAAAGAAACGAATATTACGGAGATCATTGGAATTGCACAAGGTTATGCGGATGGAAGGATCTTTGTCAACAAGAACCTTACACAGTATAGACATGAAGTCCTGGCCAAGGCAAGGAAAATGAAGAAAGTGAACAAGATCTTCCGGGTTTGAACTGTAGATGGAAAAGTTTTTGTCCAGAAAACCGAGGATTCCAGACCAGTTAGAATCAGCGAAATCTGAGAATTGGATGAGCCAGCTCCCCGATGTTTATACTATGACTGACTGCTTCATACCCTTTAATATCTCACCAGCCTTTGGTGCAAGCAAATACGAACAGACCTAGATATATTGAATCTAATGGTTAATAGCTTATTAATATTTCCTGAAGATTAACAGGTATTCAAGAGGGTTTGTACCAAATTCATCATTTAATCATTATCAGTTATTTATTAAATTAGATGACCAGTTTCAGGAGGCAAATACACCATTATTATGCTTGTTCGATTGCTCGTCAAACCTATTTTGTTTACTTACTTTCATATTGACAATTGACCTCAAGTTGGAATACTGGCACGTGTCCTTACCCCTGAATCCAGAGTACTCATGACCTTTGCAACCCCCTATGGAAGGTACAGATGGATTTGTTTGCCCTTCAGTCTCTCCACCTTATTTTAGATATTCCAGAAACACCAAACTCATGCTCTGGAAAACCTACCTAGTGTTCTGGGTATTGTGGACGACATCCTCATCTATGTCACTAGAGAAACCAATAAACAAGCAACTGCGAACCACAGCAGGAGTTTACAAGATCTCCTTCAAAGGTGGAAGGACCACAGTATTGTTGCTAACCCAGACAATATGAGGATGAGGATGTGAAAAGTAGATTTCATGAGACATCTCCTGACAAACAAGGGCCTGAAGCCTGATCCTGCTAAAGTGGAGGCAATCACAAAGAGTCCCAAGCCACAAGACGTGGAAGGCATTCAGCACCTCAATGGATCCACCAATTATCTAGCCAAGTTCCTTCCAAAACTGTCTGAATTCATGGAACCGATTTGTCGCCTGACTTAGAAGGATACTTCATGGAACTGATTCCTCAGAACAAGACCAGGCAATAGCAAATGTGCAGTGGCTAGTAACCAAGGCCCCTGTTCTATGTTTCTATGATCCCTCAAAGAACCTTACCATACAGTGGGGTGCCAGCCAGAGTGGCCTTGGCACAGTGATACTTCAGAATGGCAGGCCTATGGAGCATGTAAGTCGTTCCTTCACTGCTACAGAAACATGGTATGCTCAAATATACAAATATACAATTGTCTTCGCTCTTGAGCATTTAAACCAGTACACATTTGGTTGACATGAATACATCAAAAGAGACCACAAGCCACTAGAAATGATTCTACAGAAACCACTCACCCGGGCACCTCAATGCCTCCAGTTAATGATGATGATGCTACAGAAATACAATGTAACCATGCACTATAAGCACAGCAAAAACATGCACTTGGCCGACATGCTTTCAAGGGTGTACCTGCCCCCACAAAGGCAGAGAAGTAGACAACATTGAATCAGTCAAAATGGTCCGTTATCTGCCCATATCTGACCAGCGACTATACAAAATAAGAGCAGAGACCCGGAAGGACCAGTTTCTGCGAGAGTTGTCAGAGGCTATTCTCGTAGGATGGCCTGATAACAAGGAAGATGCTCCAGCACTGACACACTCTAACTTCAGCATGTGCGATGAACTAACCACACAAGATGGCCTGGTCTTCAAATTCCATCATGATATCTAAAAGCCTTCATGCAGATATGAAGCTGAAGATTCACTCATCCCACCACCGGATATAGACATGTTTCAGGTGTGCATGCAAATGTATTATTGGCCAGGCATGTCTGCAGAAATGAAAGAGTACATATCCACATGTGAAACGTGTAGAAAACTCAAGAGCATGACACAAAGGACACAAAGGAGACAAAGGAGACACTGATGTCCCAGGAAGTCCCATCTCGTCCTTGGGAGAAGATAACCACAGACATCGTTACCCTTGATGGCAAGGATTACCTGGTCACGATAGATTACTACAGCAATTTCTGGGAGGTGGACAGGTTACCAAACACTAAAGCCAGCACCACCATACTGAAGCTGAGGAGTCATTTTGCCCACTAAGGCATACCTGATCAAGTAATCAGAAACTAGTGACAATGGACCACCATTTATGTCTGACGAGTTTACCAACTTCTCCACAACATGGGATCTTCAGCATCTTACTAGTAGCCCTGGTAAGAGCAAGGCCAATGGCAAGGCAGAGTCTGGGGTAAAGATAGCTAAGTGCACGCTAAAGAAATCAATCAGGGCTGGAACCAACCCATACCTTGTCATAGTCAACTATAGAAACACGCCCATGCAAGGAATGATAACCAGCCCAGCACAACGTCTGATGAGCCAGAGGACCAAGACTCTCCTTCCTACAATTCAGAGCCTACTACTGCCCAAGACTACAAACCTGGAAAGTGAAAAGAGAAAGTTGCAACAGCACCAGCTGGCTCAAGCCAAATAGTACAACTGGTCAGCAAAGGATCTACCCAGCCTGTCCCAAGGTGACGTTGTTAGGATGAAGCCATTCAAGCTTGGTGAAGTCCACGCGTAAGGCCCAAGTCACGGCAAGGCTTGTCCAATCATACACTATTGAGACAAACAGCGGAGCAGTCTACTGCAGAAACTGACAGCATCTGCAAAAACATCTGAACCACCCGTTGAACCCACCACCACAGAGCCAGAACTGAATATAGCCAGTACAGATGAAAAGGCAACTAAAACCTACCTACCTACCGTTGATCAGAGTAGTGCCCCTCATAAATCCCACCCTGAAGTGGTGACTGTCCTGGAACAGTGTTGAAGGTCAGAGTGAGTCAGGAAGAGTCCAGTATACCTCAAGGACTATGTCTGTGACTAGACTTTATATCTTTTGTTGCCATTATCATGGTAATTATTGCTTATCATTTATTGATCCTTGTATGTTCAACTGATCAGCTGATAGATTTGTCGTATGGACCCATTGATTCTGAACTAAAGTAACATTAACATCTTATGGTTTTTTTTTATTTTTCAAAAAGGAGAATGTTACAATATGCACTTGATTTCTATCAATAACTAGCTAGCCTAAGATCGAGTTACATCTGTATGTCTTGTCACCATGTGTGTTAATGAAATAGTTGATTAAACCGATCTTGAAACACATATACAAACATTTACTCAACCCAATTGTTTTAAGGACTATATGTGGATCAAGTGTATTCCAAAAGACTTACAGTGAAATTAAAAATTATAAGAAAAAAAGCGAGCTACATCGTTTTGCTTACACATCATTTAAAAAAGTATTGGTTGATTTACGATCCTTAATGAGAGGCAAATCATACGACAATCAAGACGACTTAACTCAGTTGAGGGTTCTTGATGATATCCTTTAGTTTACAAATGGGATAAGCATTCACAAAAATTTATTCCTGTACGATCTCCTTTATTCCATTTATTGAATTAACATCATTTCAATATTGTTTATAAAATCTGAATGTTTTTTTTCTATTAAGTTACTGGAATGTCTTTATAAGGCAACCCCATAAGTTTAAACACCTAACCGAAAACAAATCTTATATTAATCATTCGCTTACGGTTTTTATTAATTTGAGGAATGACAGTCTCTATTTCTGCAAAAGTTCTCTTTATCCTATTCTTATTGTCAACCTATACATTTATATTAAATTCACAGATCCATAAGGACATTCTCAATATGATACTTTCTATGGTAGACTAATTTACATACAATCCTGAAGCGATTATTGTAAAAATCAACAAATTCAATTGCCTCTCCATACCTATTAACCTTACCATAATTCTCACAAACATGCGCCATCAACATTTTCTTCTCTAATCATCACACAATGTGGTTCATTTTTTACCACTCATTCTTGTCATTGCTTATCACAAAAAGGACAAACTATATTTCCCAATTTTTTGAATGTGTCATGAATTTCAAAATCACAAACCATTCGATATCATTATATAATATTTACTTTTAATTAAAAACCGCATAATTATTTGTATGTCAATTTCTGTGAATAAAACTACCTTCCATTTCTCAGAATTCTTTCTCTTTCATAACCACCCGTTGTCATGACATAATTCCATGAAAGTATCTCCATCATATGGAAAGTAGTAAAGAGTTGGTGAGTTTGAGCTCATTTTGATGAAATGAGCTCGAACCATCAACTCCTTTACTACTTATAAGAAGTTACCAAAGGGAAAAAAGAGGGAAGAGGAAGAAGCAGAGGCCAAAGTTAGAGGCAAGAGAGGAAGGGAAGATTGCTTCCTTTTAGTAAGCCTAAACCAGAAAAGTTATCCAGTGACAGTCAATATATTCCATTGTAAACTCAGAACTTTAAATGCTTACTTCAGGATATCTTTGACCTATACTTGCTTTGAAACCTGTAACCTCTTCATTTTTTTCTTAAAATTACAAGAGATTATCGTCATGGCATGCATCTACCATAGATCAAGCACAACTCATTAGAGAATACTGTAGTTCCAAATTTCCTTACTAGCACAAGAGGTATTTAAATGATTAATATTATTAGCTGCCTTTTAAATTTTACTAACAAGAAGTGATTTTGAAAAGCATTTCACTATAAAAAATTGCGATAAAACATTTCTTAAAATCATTTCAAGATTAAAAAAAATTGCTAAAAAGTGACGACGTTTCGACGTTGGCTGAACGTCATTATCAAGTCAAAATAAGTTAGTGATTTTTGGTCTAGAAATACTAAAAACAACAATAGCTGATTAAAAAATTGTAACGTGAGAAATATCAAACAAAGAGTTTCGCACGTATGGAGTCCGTCTGAATATTTAAGTTGGGCTTAAGTTTCTTGATGAAGAGCATTTCAAATACTAAGCAATCAAATTTGCTCTAGCACTTTCTTAAAACCGTGAATTGGCTTTCTCTCAAAAGGTTGTTGTTACCATGAGCTTCTAAGAAATGTCTACCGATTGCCGAATTTTTGTGCTCAGCAATGCGTTGATGAAGGTGTCGGGCTGTATACCCGACATAATCTGCATCGCACAGATCACATGAAACATTGTTCAAACGCAATAATCAACTACACTTTTTCAGAAAAACTTTGGTGTTACACCAACTTTCGCACAAGTTGAACGTAGTAAAGCACGTAAATGGAAGAAGTCCTCAGAAAACTACCAAAAGGCAGTTATGGAGGAGGAATTGAGATCCAAACTCACACAGCTTAAGCATCTTAAAGAAGAAGTCCAAAACGCCTTCAAGGATGTCAGGGAGGAATGCTCCTTTCTTCGCTTTGTCACTACTGTGCGGACGCTAAGTATTCTTTGCAATAAGCAGTACATTCAAATGATGAAATGCCATGTCAACAACCTCTCATGCTTGATCTCAAAGAAGTTTGACGTCGACGAGCACATAAACAACATGTCTTCATACCGCCTTTCTTTCTTTGAAAAACTTATCCTTTGTAGAGGATTGAAGTTTTCTCTACCTCAAAAAGTTTCACCCATTGAAATTCAAGCCAGCTTTGAGAAGGCGTATTGGAGAATAGAGCCATTATTGCATGATGCAGATGAAAAGGAACTGGCTAGCTCAACGTTATGTTCAATCGCATCAGGACCAGCTTGCTAGCCTACTCGAAATTGCCACAACCAATCAGCTTTTCCAGTTTAATGGTCAACTCTACCAACAGACAGATGGTGTGGCCATGGGCTCGCCCCTTGGTCCTCTAATGGCCAATGTCTTCATGTGTCATCTTGAAGAAAAGCTTACATGCGAGGGCTTGATGCCCCAGTTGTACAAGAGGTACGTCGATGATACTCTGGCTAGAATGCCTAGCGTTTATGTTGCTGCTGAGTTTCTTAGTACCCTGAATGGCCTACACCCCAGTCTAACATTTACGATGGAGCTTCCTGTGGATAACAAGATCCCTTTCATTGGCATTGAAATCGTCAAGAACGGAACTTAACTTGAAACTCAAGTTTACAGAAAACCAACAAACACCGGATTGCTCCTACATTTCCAAAGTCACACGGATAAACGCTATAAAAACTCTTTATTACAACAAATCGATGATTGATATTAAAACCAATAAACACCGGATTGCTCCTACATTTCCAAAGTCACACGGATAAACGCTATAAAGACTCTTTATTACAGACAATGATACTTCGTGCGTATTCCTTGTCGTCTACAACAGAGGCTTTCAATGCAGAATGTGCCAAGTTGCGCTCTATATTTAGTCGCCTTGACTATCCAATAAGTGTTATTGATTCTGCTATCAAAAAGTTTCTTTTTCTAAATTCCTCAGCGTACAAAGCAGAAAGAAACAATGATGATAGTAGCACAGTAAGAATTAGTCTTCCTTTTAAAGATCAAGTGGCCGCTAATGCGGTTCATAAGCGGTTACGCGATCTTAGCCATAAGATTGGCCCTACTTTGCAACCAGTTTTCGTGAGCAAGAAATTGGGGCAAGACCTCAGACCCAAAGTAATCAAGCCGTCAATTGTTAATAAGCAGTGTGTTGTTTACAATTTTTCATGTGATCTGTGCAATGCAGATTATGTCGGGTATACAGCCCGACACCTTCATCAATGCATTGCTGAGCACAGAAATTCAGCAATCGGTAGACATTTCTTAGAAGCTCATGGTAACAACAACCTTTTGAGAGAAAGCCAATTCACGGTGTTAAGAAAGTGCCAGAGCAAATTTGATTGCTTAGTATTTGAAATGCTCTTCATCAAGAAACTTAAGCCCAATTTAAATATTCAGACGGACTCCATACGTGTGAAACTCTTTGTTTGATATTTTCTCACGTTACAATTTTTTAATCAGCTATTGTTGTTTTTAGTATTTATAGACCAAAAATCACTAACTTATTTTGACTTGATAATGACGTTCAGCCAACGTCGAAACGTTGTTGCTTTTTAGCAATTTTTTTTAATCTTGAAATGATTTTAAGAAATGTTTTATCGCAATTTTTTATAGTGAAATTTTAAATTTTAAGAACCAATATAAGATACTGTATATTTTTACTAGTACTATTTACGGTTAATCTACATAACTGCGATGTCTTAATTATCTTTTTATATCAAGCAGTTACTGACTATGCAGGGCCCTTAGTCATAGTGCTGAAGGGGCCACCCTGTCTATGTAAAAATGACATCAGTTAGAGTCTACCTTATCTCCCAAGTCAATAGCAGGACGCACTGCCACCAAACTATGAATGCAATTTATAGTTAATCATTTCAAGTAGCTCTTGGTACATAATTGAGAGAATTTCAGTACAAAGTGTGAAATAGACATCTGGCATCCAGTAGCTTTCTGTGATAAATAAGAAAAGTAGACTCGCCTTAGTAGCTAACTAGCACTTACATATACTTTCCCCTAACACTAGGTTTTGTCAATTTCAAAGACTTTCTGAGAAAATTTTGGTTTGAATCTCTAACTATCCTATCATAGATCTGAAATTCCACCGTGAATATTCAGGCTCTTTTTTCAGTGATGGATTGTAGAAATCCAGGAATCAGTTGAAATAGGTGAATTTCACTACATTGTGTCAAAACGAAATCCAGCAGAAGCTCTCACTAAAAAAAAAATTAAGCCTGGTGAACTTGAAGATTGGATGTCGCATCCATCCTTCTAAGGTTGCCAGAATCTGAACAGCTACAGTTTTAAAAGGAGATCAAAGATCTCAGTAAGAGCGGAAAGACCCTGAAAAATTTAAATATTGCAAAGAAAGCATCAAGCAAGTTAACGTAGGAGATGATGAAGAAAAGGAATTTCATGCAAATTCAGTTTCCCAAAAGAAGCAAGCCATAAACCTATTTTCTCCTACCTGCCTAAATGTCGTTCAGCAATTACTAAAATTCAAAAAGTTCTTGCTGTTGCTAATTGCTTCATTAAAGCTGGTAGATGATGAGATCTAT
Organism: Pocillopora meandrina; assembly: GCA_942486045.1. Taxonomy (NCBI): domain Eukaryota; kingdom Metazoa; phylum Cnidaria; class Anthozoa; order Scleractinia; family Pocilloporidae; genus Pocillopora; species Pocillopora meandrina. The sequence goes on from CALNXJ010000014.1 coordinate 3,814,269, forward strand.
CCAAAGGACCACTGACTCTAAAAGAAATTCAAGGACAAGGAGAAGCAACTTATCATTTGAAGTCAGCTGCACCTTGATGTATTACTTGATGGGCTGAAAGCCTGCAGTGGGTATCAGCTCAACCAGACGATGCCTATGAAGGCACCCCTGCATCTGTGGGAGTGGGCAAGTACATCTTAGCAGTGCATACCAGTACATATCGACTATGTCAACCCATTCCAAAACTTGATGTTCTTTGTAGATGTTGCTGCACACAGCGAGTGGCTGTAGGGGATTCTCATCAGTACCATCACTTCAAGTACAACCATCAAAGTCCTATATGTTTTATTAGCCAGATTTAGAAGTCCTTAGCAGATTGTTAGCAGCAATGGTCTGCAGTTTGTTTCTGATTTTTCTTTTTCTTGCTTTTTTTGTGGGGAAAAAAGTGAGGGTGCCTACAATACAAATTTTTTTGTGTGTACAAATTGAAGACTTTATTGTGTACATGTGTAAGCTAAGGATTTCTTAAGGGTAATGCTCCATCAACTGTTTCATTTATGTGTTGCATAAAACTAAATTCACATTTTTCGAGCTTGATTGAAACCTTAATTGTGCTTGAAATATTTTTTAGGGGAAGATGCTTGTTTTCTAACAGATTCTGCAAACATTGTAAAAATGCAGAATGAATGCCTGTGTAGTCAAAGGAAACTTGATTCTAAAACAAAAAAATTCGAAATTGCAAATCCATCTTTTGGAACAAAAGGTGAATGCTATCAATACCTTTACAACTGCATTCAATGCAAATGTTGTAGTTGCTGATAATGATACATTTCAGATGGGGAATAGTGTGAGGAGTCCTCCAAAAAAACTGTTTTGAGCAAATGTTCAACAGTTTTTGTATCATGATCATTGAACAATTATGTCCTCACAATGCATTTTGACTTAGTGCCTTAAATACACTTAGAAAACATGGGTATAACACTGACCAACTTATTTGATTTCATCTTCACCAGGAGGTGAGAGGAAAGGATGGTTTGCAAAAAAAGATCAAATTCTGAAATTTGCTAAAGAAAATTCTGGATGTGCTACATGAAGCTTATGTGCTACTACATGATCAGCTCACAGCAAGAGATTGAAAAGACCCAGGAAATGTATTTGGTTCATCAGTAGAGATGGAAGATGAAGGTGTAAACATCTCAGATTGGGCAATGCTTGATTGTTTTGCACTCACCTGGAAGCTGTTTTGGGAGGGGACAGAAGAGACCTAATAGCAACTTAAGTGTTGCAGGATGATTTCGTTATCCATCCTATTGTCATAGCTTGTGTGATTTATGATACTGGTCTAAGCAAGAATTAAAGGCATTTGTCAGTGTTCTGGCCCTCTTTGTAAGGGGAAAGGAACTAAGGAGGATTGATGGGTAATGGGAATTTAAAATGGTGGAACGATAGGTTACCATCAAGAGAAAGAACCAAACAAATGCAGAGTGAAAAAGAAAGTTGCAGTCTAAACATGAGTTAAAGTTTTCAGCTTTGACCAGTGGCAATGGAAACCGAAATTTGTTACCCAGTCAATTCTTTCTTAAAACAATTATAAAAATTAAAATGTTAAACACCAAACAAATGAAAGAATAAGAAAAAGATAAACAGGTTTTAGATTTACATCAATCAAGCTACTTAAGGATTTCATCACTTTTAAGATCCTATTAAGTTCAAAAAATATCAAATTCATCAGACTTATTCTAATCAATGTGGTGTGCTTCTTAATTTTAGCTGTTTGAACTCAAGTATGTTTGTCTTGTTAGCAGACAGTTTATTTCCATTCTCAGCTGTCATTGATAACTAACCTGGATCTTTTTCCACTTTTAGTTTGATTTGTTTGCTCTTATTCCGCACGAATCAACAAAACTTTTAAGAGTTTGCCGTGGAACACTTTGAATGTTGGTGTCCAGCTTAAGTTTGCTTCAGAAAATGGAGGCAAGTATGAGAGGCACCAAAGTGAACAGGGTGTCCAACAGGAAGATGTACAGACTGCACTGTGTCCTCAAAATCTCGAGACCCCCAAAATTTATATTACTTGCTTGGGGAGAGATGGAATTTTAACCAATTTTTTAATTTCTATTTGATTGCTATTACGATCTGTTCGTCACCGCTTGGCAATCAATTTAATGACATTCAAATGAAGGTCAAGAATTGCTTAAGAATGGAGATATTTCTTGGATTGCAAAAGACATGAAATATTTAGTTCTCCTTTGACTCCTCATGTGATCACATGTACATTTTGACCCACTGTAAGAATATGTAGTGAAGGTAAATTCACTGTAATGAAGCTAGCTTAAACACGAGACCAATACCACAAAGTAGAAGAGCCTTCATCCTTGTACTGTGCATAGAAATGAATTTCAACCATACCAGTAGGCTATATAGAGCAACGACTGTTGACTTTGACAACATTGTACCTGTGGGAATGGTATCAACCACAGCACTGACCGTTTCACCAGGATGCAGTGCATTGCTCTTTCTCTCGCAGCCAGATTCCTACTGCTGAGAACACTAGTAATGCCTTTACTGTTCCAGCTACGAAAATTTTGCAAATCACAACTCACTATGAACAAACTTTCCTTCCTCAGTTTAATTTCTTTATTTTTCACATCAGAGAAGGCCCAGTTCAACACTAACCAAAAAGGTCTCTGGATTTCCCAACCAACGTGAATTTCTTTGGTGCATGGAAGGTTTTCAAATAATGGTGGTTTTGACGAATTCAGGAGGCTCTCAAGAAAATGAAAGGTACTCAAAGGAAGTTACGTTATTTTTTCACCCAGGAAGAGAGACAAGAGTAGTAGTAGTTTGAAAGAAGAAGTCCAGCCACATCAAACAATGCATGGTCCGTCAACACCGATTGATTCCAAACACTGAAAATCAGGTTTCGATTAGAACATGGCTAAGGGACTTCCCTTGGCTTCAAAAGACATATCAAGATCATAATAGTGGTAATGGTATGCTGTGTACGCTGTGCAGAAAACACAATCAGAGGGCCAAAGAGTAAGACAAGGATGCGCTGTTTGGGTAGATGTTCTGTGTTCAAATTACAAATGGGACACATTGAAAGAGCATGAAAAGACAAATCACCATAAAATAGCAGTTTACATAGAAGCTCAACTTGGTTTAACAGCTGTTGATGGTGGTATCACAGGTACTTTAAAAGAGGGCACGAGTGCTGAGAGAAAAGCCTTTATTGGCCACTTAAAATCTATGTATTTCATTGTACTTTGTTTTTAGCTTGCCTTTCCATTTGCTTTTTCATAGTTATGAATCAGGAAAATGTTTTCTTTGTTTACAAGCATTTCCCGTTTTATTTTCATCTATTGTTATAGTAATTGGTCACATGCATTTGTTCCAATCAAAGTGCTCTGTGAGCAAACTCGTGAATTGACACATGATTTTTTGGATTATGTTTAATGTTATCTGGTTTAGGGAATTTTGTGGTTGATTGTCATATCTAGAGTACGAGCAGTAGTTCAGTGTTCGCTAATGTAGCAAAGAAACAAAGTAACGTTGGGATAAGAAGGCATTCCAATTGAAATGATCATGCAATTGCATTTGACAAGGGTGGATGATGTCATGTGTTTTAAACGTATATCATTTCCGTTTCTGGTTCAAAAGAAAAGGTTGGAAGTAAATTTGGGTGAAAAGTGAAATTTAGTGGTATTAATAGGTTAATGGAAGTTAATAGCGTAAATTGTGAATAGGATCGCGTTTCATATCTTGGCACGCGTTTGATTGATCATTTGTTCTGTTCACGTTATCGTTCTGTAGTTTTGTTTTTGTAATTTCTTTGCTATTATGGGCAAACCCAAACGCTCTTTGCTCTGCCCGGTTGCAAAACGCTGAAGAAGGATCATACCTTCAGTTTTCCAGGCAAGTACTGCGCTGGACCGTCCTTAACCCAAGATAGTAATGCAGCACAAGAATTATCAAAGCACGCAACATCGCCACCATGTCAAGTTGATTACACTACTCAGCCCTTCAACGGGACACAGGAGCAGGATCAGTCGCAGCACCTTCTTGAAGCCATGCGAAACCTGTCTCTGCAGCTGGAAGGCCTCGCAAAAGAGCAGACAACGATGAAGAAGCGCATGGAGGAAATCTCCATCGGGAACGCCCCAAACCATTTAACGAGGCTAGTCATCCAAGTGGTCCTGATAACTTACCGTCCATTAGCGGTGCCTCCAAACCCCATCATTTACCTGAGAAATTCGCCCCAGCTGCCATAAATGGTGAGTACGTGGATTTCTCTGACGTTTTATCTGCCTTAAGTGTTTTGCGATCAAGTCCGAGCAACGAAGGGATATTGCACTCGCTTTCCGGTGACCTGATCGCTATCTCCAGGCCACAACTCAAGCGCCTCGTCGATTCCTTCGATTTATGGCTCCAAGTGTGGACCAAATACGAAATGGAAATTGTTTCAGCACAATCAGAGCACTATTTGGAGCTGGCAGCGTATCAAGAACAAATTCAACTCGCCAACTGCAAATTTCGTTGGCCTTGTGTGTACATGTTCGATGTACAGACTCGCACACGGGTGGCCTCGCGCAAAGATATCCATCTTGATGTCTTAGACACCACACTTTACACCACCATCCTTGACGCCTCCGCTTTCTGCACCCACCCAAAGCAGTGTACACGTTGCAAGTCCTTCGATCATCTTGTTCGGGATTGTCCCTTTCTCGCGTAGGAGAAGCCTCAAGAAGCGGCAAAACCCGCGGGCACCAGCTCCCAGTTCTCCGGAGCAAGCGTGCCTGACTCATGGAAATTCGACAAGTGGTTCACTACTACAGGACAAGAGGGGCTGCAACCTGTACCAGCGAAAATGGTGCAATCTCGGTGACGCCTGTAAACGAGCCCAGGTTTGCAAAGCTTGTAGGGGGGACCACCCCAAGGCCGATTGCTCAGGCCCTGCCAGAAATTAAATCACCATTCAACCTGCAGATGTGGTGCTCATGTCTGTGGGCACACCCGGACACTGATTTCGTAAATGATTTATTACATGACATTGAATTTGGAGTACGCATTGGCTATCAACCCGTTTCCCGTGATTACCAAATACACACCAATCATTTATCCGTGATCCTCCACCCTGAGCCCGTGGCCAGGGTGGAGATCGAACGTGAACTTGACCTTAACCATAAAGTTGGACCGTTTCTTACCCCACCCTTTGAGAATTTCACTGGTTCACCTTGGGTGCGATTCCTAAGAAGCACTCAGCACCTGTCAAGTGGCATATAATACATGATTTATTGTGGCCTGCTGGCCTTTCAGTTAATGACAGTATCCCCAAGGATTTGTTTACATGCACTTACGATTTGCTCGACCGCGCATTCACACTACTCAAGCAATTTGGAACTGGTGCTCTAATGAGTAAACTAGATATCTCTGATGCATTTTGACACATTCTGGTTAACGCACAGGACTGGGAACTTCTTGGATCTACCTGGCCTGTGGAGATTGATGGTACTGTTGTGCCCGGTTATTTTATAGACACCTTCCTTCCCTTTGGTCTTCGAAGTTCGCCAGCCCTTTTTCAAAAATTTGTCGAGGGCCTCAAGTTTGTCATGTCGTCTAGGGGAGCCTCCCCCATTTGGAACTATCTTGATGACTTCTGGACTTGTGGACCACCTTCCCCAAATCCACATTGCCGGACCTCGCTTGATCTTATGTTGGGAACATGTGAGCATCTCGGCTTCACTACAAACCCGGCAAAGACAGTCCTGCCGACAACAAACTTGATTCTTCTTAGAATTGAATTAGATTCTCTCGCTCAGGAAGCAAGAATTGATCAAACCAGACTAGCCAAAGTACTGCATATGTTGGACAAGTGGTCGTCATGGAAACACTGTACGAAGCGTCAACTACAATCATTGATTGGAAAGCTTCACTTCATTTCGTCTGTATGTCGCCCTGGAAGAACTTTCGTTCGTCGCATGATCGATCTACTCAGCAAAGCTAGCCACCCTTCACATCGTATCTGTCTCACCGTCGCATTCCGTAAGGACATTCACTGGTGGCAAACCTTTCTTACCTTGTGGAACAGCTGTAGCTTCTTTTATCAAGACACATGGCTACCCAATTCTTCCTTGGAACTTTTTACTGACGCCAGCCACACAGCCTTTGGAGCATACTTCGCTGGCGATGGTTTTCCTGTTTGTTTTCCGCTCACCGCATTCCCCTCTCCAGATCCATCACCTTCAAGGAACTTTATGCAATTACTGCAGCGGTATCAGCCTGGGCCCCTTCACTGGCCAGTGAACATCCCACGTTTGTACCACATGTTCCTTTGACCAACTTCAAGAAAATGCTCAGGAGTACTTTCGCTCTGGCCTCACGGACTCTACTCATCCAACCTACACCGCAGCTCAATGACAGTTTCTCAGCTTCTGTGACACGTACGGCCTGAGCCCCTTGCCGGCATCAGAGGACATGCTTGTCTTGTTTGTTACGCATCTTGCAGCATGCATAAAACCTCAATCCATTAGTGTTTACCTGGCCGGTATTCACTCTCTTCATGTTGCTAATGGCTACAGCAATCCACTGCTTCCTGGTCTATGGCTAAAACAAACTCTGTGTGGTATCGAACGGAAACATTTCATTTCATTTCACCGAAGCGAAAAATGCCTATCACCTTTGATCTCTTATGCAAGATCTATCCTTTTGTGAATTTTCTCTCTAGTAACGATATCATCTTCTGGTCAGCAATCACCTGTGGTCATTTCTTACTCTTACGAGCAAGCGAGTTTACTGTAAACGGCAATGAACCCTTCGACCCCTCTCAGCATCTCACACTCAGCGACGTCAATTCTCACCAGTCTCCGACCGGTGAGCACTACTGGACGGTGCGACTTAAACAGTCTAAAACAGACCAACAGCACGAAGGGGTAACATTGTATATGTCGCATACAAACCATGTCATCTGCCCAGCCTGCGCCATGAAGTCTAATGTTACTCTTCAACAAAGTCGGCCACGAAAGCCCACAGATTCACCACTGTTCCTGCTCGAGCATCAGCAAGTCTTAACTCGTCAACACCTAGTAACATTTGTGTCTCATTTGTTGCGACTAGTTGGCATTGATCCTACAGCCTACAGCGGGCACAGTTTTAGGATTGGTGGAGCCACCTCTGCGTCTCTGGCTGGACTTAAAGATTACGAGATTCAAATGCTTGGATGCTGGAAATCAGACTGTTACAAAACGTATTTTACAGATACTCGGAAAATCAAGGTTCACAATACTTTTTGTAATCCCAACCCTTAATGGAAAATATATGTAATGATTCCTGTATTCTTGTCTTTATCAAATGAGACAAACGGGAAAACGAATGATTTTTTATCAAATGATAAACGGGAACGAGTTTTGAGTGATAAAAGGCCAAGACTGCCACCGTCACTTTGGATCTCCGCCTGGGTAGATTTTAGTCACGTGCTAGGCAACGTATAATCAATAACAAGATAGAATTTCATTTCAAGCCTATTTATCAATTTTGTGGTGTATAACTTTCGCATTTTAGTACGTAATATGTATTTTGAATCTTCAAATTGTCTTGAAACTTAAAAGAAAATTGTTCTTTAAAAATTCACTGAAAATCGGTAGCTAAAATTGTTTGTTTAGGTGTTATTTGATTTTTGTGTTAACTTGTAATTTCATTAGTCGCCGGCATCTTTTGCTGTTTCACACACGAAAAACACACGATACCAAACGTAATGATCGATTTTGTCCTCAATCTCACGCCGTAACAGAAAAAGCTTTTGAACATCTGTAAACTCCGAACGCTTCGCAGTAAGTGATATTTTCAATGAATCTTCGGATTGTTTTCAAGTTCAAGGATTGTAAATTACAATTTTATGAAAAACGAAGGTTGTTCTGTTACTTCAGTGTGAATCCTTGCATGCCTGTCAGTCGCTGGCACCGCTTGTTGAAACAAAAATGAAAAAAAAAATTATTTTAAGATTATCATTGGCTTCTGTCACCCCACTACTATTCTTAGCAACAAAGGTCGCCCTTTCGTTTGTTTATTGCTCGCCAAAAACTATCAAATGCACTCAAAAGCCTAAAATCGAAAAAAAGTTTACAGGAATCGACTAATCGAGCGAACAAGCGAGTGCCACTCCCCACATCGTATCTGTAACTCGCTCTTGCGAATGCGCGCAATTCACGAGTTAAAAAGTGCTAATTTCATTTGTTTTAGTTTGCACAATATTTGTACAGTATGTCATGATTTCAATCTGTTCCTATTACAACTCTTGTTGTTAGGCTATATTTTCTTAGTTTTGTTCTCACATTTCGTTCGTTTTGTTTCACTCTAGTTATAGTTTATACACATGCGTGCAAATGGATCACAACTTCGAAAGCTTTTTTATGTAACACAAAAATATATATATTGCGAGTAAGAAAGAGTAGAAATGGGGAAGGAAACTGTTCAAACTCTTAGAGTGGACAATGACAAGTTGAAAGAGAAGCTTCCACATATTTCAAAAGAGTTTAAAAAGGGCAAGAGGCAGTGAGGGAACAATGAGATGGCACCCACATTGAAAGTGCCAAAGGTACCAATCTGCAAACCCCTCGTACCTCTTCTACCTCTCGGCACTTTTGTTGAACTAAACCTTCCTAAAATGCAAATATAAATTGTGGAGTGCTATATAGACAGCACAATTGTCCACAATGATTTCGAATTTAGTAAATAGACAAGTTCATCGATATTCACATACATATCGTAAAAATACTAGTAGCAAATGTAGATTCAACTATCCACAGCCTCCAATGAAACAAACAAGGATACTCAATCCCTTAGACAAAGATATACCAGATAGTAAAGTTAAAATCCACAAAGCTAATTTTAAGCTCATTAAGAATTATCTGGATGATACCAAAGAGGGTGAAGATATCTCTTTTGAACTGTTTCTGCCCAACCTCAATACCACAGAAGAAAATTATTTACTTGCCATTAGTTCATCAATAAATGCACCTGCTGTGTTTTTGAAAAGAAACCCAAATGAACTGCATATAAACAATTAGAATCCTTTTTGCCTTAGTGCAAAAATGGATATTCAGTATGTTTTAGATGTATATGCATGTGCTGTTTATATAGTGAACTGTATATCAAAAGGCCAAAAAGGTACGAGTGAACTTTTGCGTCAAGCCTGCTCTGAAACTAGAAAAGGAAATCATAACATAAACAGCAAGTTAGAGATATAGGAAGTTTCTGAATAATGTTGAAATAAGTGCACAAGAAGCAGTGTATATTGTGTTGCAGTTACCTATGAAAAAAGCATCTAGGAAAATCATATTCATACGTCACCTCCTAATGAGAGAGTGGACTCTTAAAAGAAATCAGTGATATTAATGAAATGGATGATGACTGTAAGGAAATCTACACTGGTGATCTGCTTAATAGATATTGTAAACGTCCAGCAAAACTAGAAAATCTTACACTTACAGACTGGGCTGCATGGTATGATTGCAGTGGAAAACCATATGTAAAATAAACAAGTGAAGTTGATGCTGATGGCCTCCCACTCGAGACATTCATGGATGACAATCATGATGATAGTACAGAAATTGAAAAAGCTATTGGCAATAAGAATAATAAGAAGTGTTTGGTTTAATAAGGAGGCTGAATCAGAAAAACATTATCGTGAACTTCTAATGCTGTTTACTCCATGTCAAAATGAAGGAACTGATTTGATAGGTATGTGCTCTTCTTAGCAAGACTGCTATATACTACTTTCTAATGCAACAAATGACCAAATGAAGCAATATGCTGTTTGTAATCAAGATTTCAATGAAATACAACAAGATATGGGTAGAACAGAAGACAGGTATGGTGATATAGCACCTTGTACAGAAAGTCTTGAACAACAAGACCAAGCTGAAGGTGATCATGACCTACATTCAGATTTTACTGGAAACTATAACCTATTAGATGATTTAGGTATACCATCAGTTGATAATACTGAACCTCTCATAATGAATGAATTACCAGATGATGAATATAGATATCTGGTACAAAAATTGAACAAAGAACAGAAGTAATTTTTCTATTATTTTTTTTACATTTGATAAAAACTGCTGATGAAGCATTTTACTGTTTCTTAAGTGGTGGTGCTAGTGTTGGTAAAAAATCTCATGTCACTAAAGCCTTGTATCAGGCTGCATTGAAATATTACAACAGCAGACCTGGTGTTAATTTTGCTGAAACAAAAGTATTAATGTTAGCACGGGTGTCTACAAAACAAAGACCAAAGACCGAAGGCCAAAGACAGAAGACCAAAGACCGAAAAACGAAGACCAAAGACAGAAGACCAAAGACCTGATTTTTGGCCTGAATAAGGCACGGACAGTTAAAAAACCAAGCCAAAGCGTTCCTCAGCGCAAACAGATGTGAAAATAACAGGGATCTTTGTTTTGTAGAAAAGACCCCCTGAATCTACAAAACAAAGACCCTTACTAAATCGCTTTGTTAGACCCCAATTGACGCGAAATCAAGAGGGTTTTCGTTTTATAGAAAAGACCCCCTGAATCTATAAAACGAAGACCCTCACTAAAACGCTTTGTCAGACGCCAATTGATGCGAAATCAATGGGGTCTTCGTTTTGTAGAAAAAACCCCCTGAATCTATAAAACGAAGATCCTTGCTAAAACGCTTTGTCAGACCCCGGGGAAGGGGGGGGGGGAACTCCAATACATTGCATATAGGGGTATATGCTGCCCGACAGGGTCATGATTTCAGAGCGAAAATGCTTTGTCAGACGCCAAATGACGCGAAATCAATGGGGTCTTCATTTTGTAGAAAAAGCCCCCTGAATCTATAAAACGAAGATCCTTGCTAAAAGGGGAAGGGGAGGGGGGAACTCCTATACATTGTCTATAGGGGCATGTGCTGCCCGACGGAGTCAAGATTTCAGAGCTCCTGATTTAGAACGAGCTATCCAATTTTATGACGGAGGGCCAGTTTCCGATCCTGTCGCCCACTGACATAAACCATATGCGAAACCTGTCACTGAGTCAGCTATGGTGCTAGCTTTTATTTCCGAATTCCTTGAAATGAAGCTATCAGCGATGTCAAATGGTTTTCCTTGATTTATTTGAGATCATGCTTGGCTTGAGAAAGATTCAAATCGGCTCACGCACTTGCACTTAAAGTTTATTTTCAAACATGCTTTTACTTCATTATGTAAACAATATCGATTTAATTTTAGAGTTCACGATTACATTGATATGCTTTTGATACAATTGTTGGTCCGAAAAGACATATAGTACAGTAATTTACGCTTCCTTCAGATACGATTTTCCACACGGAATGATCTCTGCAAAATGCTTTATGTTAGAAGTATAGTATTATGATCAATTTCTTTAGGTACCTTTTGTTAAATCAAGGTAGATATAAGAGTTAAGAAACTGTGCTTATCTTGCCTGGAATCTCTTAAATAGAAGCAGTGATGCCAACGTTTCTGCATGCTGTGCCTCAATTTTTAACGCTTTCAAACAAGGATTCTTAAAACTGACAGGTTATAACTGAATATAAAAAGACACTATAAAAATTGCACATATTTTGTAAAGGAAGTTTTGTTCTGTGCATTTTTGCGTGACTTAATGCTGATCCTAATATAATTGGCTGAATAGGCCTTATACATTAGGTTATGTGCTCATATTTTGCAAAGCTTTGCTTCAGTGCATCAGTCTCAACCCGCTGGCAAAATGTGTACTTTGAAAGCGAGCTACTAAGACGAGATATTTTGAAGGAAACATGAGTACCATTTTTTCCCTGTAATTGCTGTAAGAATAATGACACTGTAAATGAGGATCACAGTCATTTTTCCTAGTATGAGTTAGTTCCTCGTATATTCTAGCTTGTGTCAATAGTAGGGAGAACACGCATGCCTGTATACATACTTAATACATACTTATACATCACTGCAAATGTGATACAGGGGATTTCAATTTCACTGTAGTTTGATAATTAGCACATTGTTATTTACTTTAGATTCTGTTAATGTTTTTTAAATAGGAATGAGTATTTAAAATTTTGTTAATTTTATCAGGAATTCACGTTGTACACAAGTAAGCTCTTCGATGTTATTGAATCCCATCTCCCTAACGTTCACGCATACGCTGATGATACGCAGCTCTATATCTCATTTAAGCCGGATGGTTCTGCTACTGAGACGGATGCTGTTGACGCTCTACAAGCTTGCATCAGGGACATAAGAACCTGGATGGTCCAAGACAAACTTCGGCTGAACGATGCTAAGACCGAGTTTCTTATTATAGGTACACGCGCACAGTTAAATAAGGTTATGATAAGTGACTTGCAAGTAGGTAAGGTAAAGGTTTCTGCGGTTTACTCTGTTAGAAACCTGGGTGCTTGGTTTGATGCAAACATGAATATGACCACACATATTAACAGCATGTGTCAGAATATTTATTACCATCTACATAACATCCGGCGTATTAGAAAGTATTTATCATATGATAATAGGAAGTCCATTGTACAGGCTATTATAATGTCATGATTAGACTATTGTAACGGTCTATTATATGGTACGCCCGCTGGTCATCTTGGTAAGCTGCAACGCCAGCAAAACGCGGGTGCTCGGCTGGTATGTACTATATCTAGGTATGATCCTATCACACCATCCCTGATCAACCTGCACTGGCTTCCGGTTACCCACAGAATAGAATTCAAGATAGCAATGCTAGTTCACAAATTTATCTACCGTGTCGCACCACAATATCTTTCAGACTTGATAAAAATCAAAGAGAGCTCGCGGTATCAGTTGAGATCATACCGGGGCATACTCCTAATGGACAATACCTATAGAACAAAAAAGACACTCGGGGATAGGGCGTTTGAAAATGCTGCGCCCAAAGTATGGAATCGACTCCCTCTAGAAATTAGACAATGTCAATCATTGAACATTTTTAAAGTTTTACTAAAGACACATCTTTTTAAATTAGCTTTTTATTAGTTCTTTTATTAACTCATATTTTACTTTTATTGTTTTCCGAAAATTGTAAATTATTATTATTATTATCAGTATCTGGACTAGCCATTTATTACTTTAAATTACTCGTGCAAAGGAATTGTCCTCTACGCATCAAGCATTCGCCGATGAGTGTAGGCATCTAAAATCTATGTTTCATCGCCTTGGTTACCCTAGTTCTTTGGTGAACTGTATTATCGACAAATGTGATTATTCCTCTACA
>CALNXJ010000014.1:3830000-3845000 GCA_942486045.1 Pocillopora meandrina
CTTCTGTCACATTTACGAGGTTGTTTAACTATAGAAGCAGCAAATAAGATGTATTTGTCCACAGTGCTACTGATATTAAGCTATTGTGATACACGCTTCTGCCTTTTGGGAAGCACTAACAGAAAGACTCTTAAACGCCTGCAACAACGAGCTGCAAGAATCGTATACAGTTTTAAACCTGACATAGCCATGGAAACAATACTTGAGAACCTACGCTGGCCGCTGTAATGTCGTACGTCAATCATGTTGGATCACGTGACTAGAGAGAGAGATTATTATTAAAAAAAAAGCAAGGTTTTTACTACAAGCAGGGCGTTGTGGTTCATTTTACTTTAGCTCTATTCGAGACTGATACTCTCGATACCACATCTGGCGACGAGGATTCTAAAATTCATGAATCCCACAGTCAATATTCACATCAACACCGGTTTTCATTGAGGAGTTCGCTGTGTAAATTTTTCTTGAAAGCACGTGCTGTTTGCGACGCGCTCAACTCTGTGAGACCTCATGGCGGTCTCGCTACCAAGTTTTCCACCGTTCGACGTCCATGCCGATGGCAGTGCAGGTCCACGATGGAAAAGATGGCTAGGACGCTTAGAACGAATGCTTATCGGAATGAACATCACAGCTGCGAAAAGGAAACGGGCTTTGTTGCTGCATTATGCCGGCACCGACGTAGACGAAATATTCGACACCTTACCAAACACTGGCGAAGACGGCGACTATGACACGGCGGTCGCGAAACTTAACGAGTATTTCTCCCCACAAGTCAACACCACATATGAAGTATATAATTTTCGCCAGACGAAGCAGAAAGAGGGTGAGTCGCTTGATAGTTTTCACACCAGGCTTCGCCAACTCGCGAAAACCTGCGAATTCAGCGATGTTGACAAAGAAATTAAAGAACATATTATTCTGACGTGCAGTTCCAGCTCGCTTAGACGCCGAGCGCTACGTGAAAACCCAATGTTAGAAGGTTTATTGAATCTAGGAAGAGCATTAGAACTCAGTGACAAACAAGCGAAAGACGTAGAAGATACCGGAGGCGAATTCCAAGCCGTCAACAAAATCAAACGAAAAGAAGAGAATCGGCAAAGCCGCCCACGATACCGGCGTGACACACAATCACGCAATCGTCGTTTTGGAAACAAGCAAGGCAATTCTCCCAGAAAATGTGGCAAATGTGGCGGGTACGCACCTCACAAAAATCCATGTCCTGCGCAAGGAAAAGTCTGTAAAGCCTGCGGGAAAATTGGCCATTTTGCTCATGTTTGTCGTTCAAAACCTCGTACCGTGGCCTCCGTGGAAACTGGTCAAACCTCTGATGAAGAATATGAGTACGTTTACACTGTCGACCATCAAGAAAACAAGAAGCCACCCATATGTCAGCTACAAATCAATGGAAGAAACGTGAACATGATGATCGACTCGGGTGCATCTGTTAATCTTCTTGATGAAATAACCTTTCAAAGAATTAACAGTCACGGCAGTGAAAGCCTGCAGCCTGTTCACACCAAGATTTATTCATATGGATCTAAAGTCCCTCTTCCTACCCTGGGAATCCTCACTGCAACCGTGAAATCCAGTAACGCGAGCACCTCCGCTCAGCTGACTGTTGTTAAAGGAGAAAACGGAAATCTTCTCAGCTATCACACTGCAAAGAAACTAGGTCTGATTGCGTTTTCTATTAATACTGCCACCGTCACTGAAAGAAACAAAGACGACCGGAGTCTCTAAAAGAAGAGTTCAAATCACTGTTTGGAGGCATAGGGAAAGTACCAAACAAACAAGTGAAGTTACACATTGACCCCGATGTTACACCCCGACAGCAACCCCACAGACGAATTCCATTTCATGTTAGAGACGATGTCGAAAAAGAGCTTGAGAGACTTGAGAAACTCGACATCATCGAGAAAGTTGAAGGGCCCACACCCTGGATCAGTCCAATTGTTGTCGTCCCCAAGAAATCCGGAGAAGTTCGAATCTGTGTTGATATGCGTGAGGCAAACCAAGCAATTAAGCGGGAAAAGCATCTCATGCCAACCATTGATGACCTTGTTGCTGATTTGAATGGTGCAACGCTTTTCAGTACATTAGATCTGTCCTCAGGATACCACCAGCTTGAGTTATCACCTGAAAGTCGTTATGTCACAACCTTCAGTACACATGCTGGCCTAAGAAGATACAAACGTTTGCCTTTTGGAATTAATGCAGCGTCCGAAATTTTCCAGGAAAAGATCAGGGAACTCCTTTCTGGCCTCCCAGGATGTAAAAACATCTCAGATGACATCATAGTATTTGGAAAAGACCAGGAAGAACACAACAAGAATCTCCGTGGTGTTCTCCAGAGGCTTAAAGAAAATAACCTCCGTCTCAACAAAGACAAGTGTGCGTTTTCCAAAACTGAAATCAAGTTCTATGGTCACATTTTCAGCTCTGTCGGTGTTAGACCTGATCCAAAGAAAGTTAAAGCAATCCACGAGGCACAATCTCCTCGGAACCATTGTGAACTGAAGTCTTTTCTTGGTATGGCACAGTACGTCTCCCGATTCATACCAGACTATGCCACAATCACGACCCCTTTGCGCCTGCTGACCCGACAGGACACCCCTTGGAAATGGGAGCAAGAAGAACAAAAGGCATTGGACAAGCTGAAAGAAGCCCTCGCTGGGGATCAAGTTATGTCCTATTTTGATCCAAGAAAGAAGACCGAAATCATTGTCGATGCGAGTCCAACTGGTCTTGGTGGACTGTTAATACAAGAAGGCAAAATTCTTAGTTATGCAAGCCGTGCTTTGAGTGATGTGGAAAGTCGCTACTCCCAAACAGAGAGAGAGATGCTCTGCAAAAGCAGAAAATGAAGGTCTATGCTGACCTCAAAGCGCATGCTCAAGAACGAGAGATTAAGCCAGGAGAAGTTGTACTCATTAGACAACCCAAACAAAACAAGCTCAGCACTCCATACAATCCAAAACCATTCATCGTGGAGGAACAGAAAGGCACCATGGTCACAGCGAGTGATGGTTCACACACTGTTACGAGGAATTCATCGCAGTTCAAAGTTATTCCGAAACATCTTGCACCCTGCCAAGAGAATGGTGGAAGGAAAGATGAAGAAAAGACACAATGTCCATCCAAAATGAAAGCTGACGCCTTGCCGAGACGATCGAAACGACAGATCAAACCTCCTGTCAGGTTTTCAGACTATGTACAAATCGTCTACGAGAAATAGGCTGGAAAAGGAACTTTTCTGATTCTCTGAGAACGTTGACATAATATGAAGTGTTTGAAGGAAAAGAGATCTCGGTTTAAATTCAGTTTGAATGTTGATTATTGAACTTTGATTACAAAACGATGTACATTGTTTTGTTTAGAATTTTAGGACGTTTATCACTTAAAATACAGTTAGTCACCTTGTGTTCTTTTCATCCGAAAAAAAGGGAGGGATGTAATGTCGTACGTCAATCATGTTGGATCACGTGACTAGAGAGAGAGATTATTATTAAAAAAAAAGCAAGGTTTTTACTACAAGCAGGGCGTTGTGGTTCATTTTACTTTAGCTCTATTCGAGACTGATACTCTCGATACCACAGCCGCCTCTTACAAGAACTATGGAACTGCACTGTTAGTTAACAAGTGCCTGGTTGGAGAAGTTTCTTCATACTTTAAAGACTATTTCATGTTATGCAGCCAGAGCGACAACCAACATAGATGTACTAGATCGTCAATCACTGACATTATTCTTCCTACATTTCATCTAGATGTTGCTAAAAAGTCTTTTTACTATCATGGTGCAATGACATTCAATAGTCTTCCAATGAACATTAAGACTTTACCACCTAAGGAACGTTTCCCAGCGATGTCCGCTTTTTATTCTTAGGTTATTTTTAGAACATTCTGAAATCGAACATTGTTACTTTTTATATCAGTTGGTTCTTATTGATATGTGTACATATATAATTTATTTTACTCTCTTTTATTTTATGTTACATAGGGCCCCCGTTGATACCAGTCTTGTGCCTGAAGGGGTCACCCTGTTTAAATATCGATTATTATTATTATTATTATTAATATACAAATGAACAATAGATTAAAAGATATAGCAGGAAGTTCACTACCTTTTTGTGGTATAAGTATAATTGCTATCTGTAGTATACTAGGACAGCGGTTGTTTATGTAAAAGTATACATCCGGGAAAGTGTGAGCGCGGGAAGATTATTAAAGAAACGTGTACTGTGTGTACTGTTGTTGTTCGCCTTCGTGGCTGCCTTTTGTGGCATACTTCTTCATTTTTAGACACTACAAATTGGCGACGAGGATGTCGAATTCAGTAGAAAGGGCGCTTCCGCCTCTAGATTTAACAGGGTCTTCCTCTCAGGTCGCGGAACGATGGCGACAGTGGAAACGATCGTATCAGTATTACATCGATGGCAAGGGAATTACGAATCCTTCTCGGAAAACAGCTCAGTTACTTCATTTAGCAGGTATGGAAGTACAAGATATTTACGAAGATATTCCAGATCCTGGACCACTGAATGCTAACGAGGATAATGAGTATGTGGTGTGTCTGCGAAAGTTGGATGCTCATTTTCGAGCCGAGGACAATGTACCGTACGAGCGTCATGTCTTTTCGTCAACTTACGCCGACAAAGGGAGAGACCGCCGATAAGTTCATGGTTCGTTTACGTAAACAAGCTCGTCATTGTAATTTTGGTCCAACTTTGGAAGAAAATTTACGGGATCAATTGATTGAAAAGTTGCCTAATGTTGAGCTAAAGAAGAAGCTATTGGAAGTCGTTAATATTACTCTGCAAGCAGCAATGGATAAAGTTCGAAAGTGGGAAGTCTCACACGAGCAGGCAAGTCAAATGGTCATGCCAAGCCAAGAACCTGGAGCAGGTACTCATGCAGTTGAAGAACGTCCTGGGCGTGGAGACAAAGGGAAAAGCGTTTGTTTCAACTGTGGTAAAGAAGGTCATTTTGCCCAAAGTACAAATTGTCCAGCCCGAGGTCGCAAGTGCAGCAAGTGTGGTAAATATGGTCATTATGCCAGCTGTTGCAAAGGGGGAAGGAACTCGAAGCCTGGAAAACAAGGTAACACCCAACAACGGGGAGGCAGACAGCAGCGTCATGGTAAGGGGAGACAGGCAAATCATGTTGAGGGTCATTGTAACGAGTCAGGTGAGGATGACAGTTTTGCTTTTACTATAGAAGAACAGACATGTGCTATGTCAAATTCCTCTGAACCCGTTATCTCAGTGAAGATTGGTGGAATCAGCAGAGATGTGTTGATTGATTCAGGTTCTGCAAGTAACCTCATTAGTAAAGATACACTGCAGGAACTTAAGTATCAGGGGCTCAAGATTGAATTAAAACCTTGTCTGAAGAGATTGTATGCTTATGGGGGTCGAGAGCTTAAAATTGAGGGCCAGTTTCAGACAGAAGTTTCCGTACCCAAAGCAAAGGTTGTGGCAGATTTCATTGTTGTTGAATCCAGGCGTTGTTTGCTGGGATATTTGTCCGCCACAGATCTTGGAATCCTTCGTGTGGATCTCTCGGGAACTCTTGGGACAGGAGACTGTAACACTGTTGATGGTACCTTCGTGGGAGGACTCAAAGCAAAATACCCCAGTGTATTCCAGGGAATTGGAAAGCTTAAAGATTATCAGTTGAAGCTACACATTGACCCCAGTGTAACTCCAGTCGTTCAAAAAGTGCGACGAGTACCTTTTTCTGTAAAGGACAAAGTAACTGCCAAGGTTAACGAACTCCTTGAAAAGGACATAATTGAGAAAGTCGAGGGGCCTACGGTGTGGGTAAGCCCAGTCGTTGTTGCTCCTAAACCGTCCGGGGACATAAGGTTGTGTGTCGACATGCGGAGAGCCAACGAGGCCATTATTCGGGAAAGATTGCCCATA
This sequence comes from Pocillopora meandrina, assembly GCA_942486045.1. Classification (NCBI taxonomy): domain Eukaryota; kingdom Metazoa; phylum Cnidaria; class Anthozoa; order Scleractinia; family Pocilloporidae; genus Pocillopora; species Pocillopora meandrina. Next base: position 3,835,919 of record CALNXJ010000014.1, read on the forward strand.
CCAACCATAGATGAAGTCCTTGAAAGTCTTAATGGGAGTGGTGTTTTCTCGAAGTTAGATTTAAGGTGGGGTTTTCACCAAATTGAGCTGGATCCTGATTCAAGGGATATCACTGCTTTTGCCACCCATGATGGTATATTCCGCTACAAACGTTTGAGTTTCGTGTAAATGCCGCACCAGAGAAGTACCAGCATATCATCACCCAGTCAATGGCAGGTCTACAAGGGGTGTCAAACATAGCAGATGATCTTATCGTTCATGGTCGAGACACTGAAGAACATGATAAGAACTTACACAGTGTGTTGCAACGTCTTAGTGAGAAGCAGCTGACTTTGAATGCTGAAAAATGCACTTTCCGAATGACTAAAGTGGTATTCATGGGTCTTTTGCTGAGTAAGCATGGCATCGGCCCAACGGAGGAAAAAGTCAGAGCAGTTGCAGAGGCAAGTCAGCCTCAGACACCCTCAGAAGTCCGTAGCTTCTTGGGGCTCGTTGGATTCAGTGCCAGGTTTATACCCGATTTTGCTACCACTGCTGATCCCCTCAGAAAACTTGCAAGAAAAGGGGGGACCGTTCGTTTGGGGCAAGGAGCAGGAGCAGTCGTTTCAGAGATTGAAGAGTCAAGTTGCAAGTGCACCAGTCCTAGCTTACTTCGATAAGGACACACCCACCCGTGTTATTGCTGATGCAAGTCCTGTTGGACTTGGCGCCGTGCTGGTGCAAGAAAAGAATGGGGAAAGCCGTGCCATCTGTTATGCTAGTCGTAGTTTGAGTCAAGTGGAGCGTCGTTATAGTCAGACAGAAAAGGAAGCACTAGCCTTAGTCTGGGCTTGTGAACGCTTCCACCTCTACTTGTACGGGCTTCCACAGTTTGATCTGGTGACAGACCATGAGGCACTTAAAGTCATCTATTCCAGGAAGTCTAAACCTTCAGCCAGAATAGAGCGCTGGGTTCTGCGTTTACAACCGTACAACTATCAAGTTTGCTATGTGCCTTCAAGAAAAAACATCACAGATGCCCTTTCCCGACTGACAAAGATACCGGCGTCAGACAATTCGGCGGAAGATGATGGATATGTACGCGCGATAGCTCTACATGCTGTCCCCGCTGCATTGAGAATCAAAGAGATTGAACAAGTCTCAGCACAAGACTCTGAGTTGCAAGCACTCAGAAATTGTCTCATCGAAGGGAAATGGGACAATGCCCCAAAGCAGTATTTGCCAGTGCGCAATGAGTTGACTTTTATTGGCCATGTAATTCTCCGGGGGACAAGAATTGTTATACCCCAAGCACTTCGCAAGAGAGTCGTTAGTTTGGCACACGAGGGGCACCAAGGAGTCACAAAGACAAAGGAGAGACTTAGAACAAAAGTCTGGTGGCCTGCTATGGATCGTGATGCCGAGAAAAGATGTGCAGAGTGTTACGGGTGCCAGATGGTTACAAAGAACGTTCCACCCCCACCATTGAAGTCAACACCATTACCCAACAAACCATGGGAAGAAGTAGCTGTGGATCTAATGGGTCCGTTACCTTCTGGAGAACATTTGTTAGTTCTCGTTGATTATTACAGCCGGTGGATAGAAGTTGATGTTATCCGAACAACTTCCAGCAAAACCATCATTCATTGCTTGGATGCCCAATTTGCAAGACATGGGTTGCCTAAAGGTCTGCGTACCGACAATGGCTCAAATCTTGTATCCAAAGAAGTAGAAGATTACCTGAATGAAATGGGGATTGAACACCGTTACACAACACCTCTATGGCCAAGAGCTAATGGCGAGGTAGAGAGGCAAAACAGGTCGCTTCTTAAGTCCATGAGAGCAGCCCATGCAGAAGGACAGAATTGGAGAGAGGAGCTAAACAGGTTTCTTTTTGGCGTACAGGTCCACGCCACATTCAACCACAGGAAAGAGTCCCGCCGAGTTATTGTTTAGGAGAAAGCTAACAACTAAAATGCCTGAGCTAGTCAACGTTGAAGAGGAGGAGCTAGAAGTGAGCGACCAAGCCGTTCGTGATCGGGACAATCAGAGAAAGCAGTTTAACAAGGACTATGTGGACAAGAAGTTCCATGCCAGAGATCGAAATGTGAAAGAAGGAGACAGTGTTCTGCTTGAGAAGAAGAAAGAAAATAAGCTGTCACCTTGCTATGAGAAGGAACCATATCAGGTGATATCTCGTTATGGGGACCAGGTGGTGTTGCGATCGCCTCAAGGTGTCCAGTACAAACGCAGCCTTCAGCATATTAAGTCCTTTAATATGCCAGATCCAGTAGAACAGGAAACGCCACAACAGGACGCTAAACCACGGACTGAACCTAAGTCATTTGAGACGCCACCTGTGGCAGAGGATCAAGTACCAATGGCTGAATCACCACCAGAAGATGTACCTTCTACTGTACCTACAGCTGAGCAGCATGTGAGAAGATCCGGCAGAATTACGAGCCGTCCAAAGGCTCTGAGTGACTACGTTCTGTACTAAAACTAGTGACATTGGCATTTTCATATTACTGTTCGTTGTTATTACATGAGTGACATTGAAACGTTGTTTTATAAGCTGAACGGCCAAGGCTATGTTTATGTTTAGCGTGATTTTTGTCTTGAACATTTGGAATCGAATTGAACTTTTACGGTATCTAAACAAAGTGGAAGTTTGTTATGTTTCTGTCTTTCGAGGTCAACCATCTGAGCGAAGAAAGAGAGGGAATGTAGTATACTAGGACAGCGGTTGTTTATGTAAAAGTATACATCCGGGAAAGTGTGAGCGCGGGAAGATTATTAAAGAAACGTGTACTGTGTGTACTGTTGTTGTTCGCCTTCGTGGCTGCCTTTTGTGGCATACTTCTTCATTTTTAGACACTACACTATCGGGGATCTATTTCCATTGCAACCAGTAATGGATGGTTATATATTTAAAGACATGGACAATGATGAATGTGGTATTCTTGCCCCTATTATATGGCAAGAACTTTTCAAAATGTTTGAACTGAAGCAAATAATGAGACAGAGAGAAAGTAAAAACTTTACTAAGTTGTTACATCATACCAAAGAAGATATTGTGAAATGAAAGGAAAGACTTATTGCTGACACTAGTCCTGACTGTCCCTAAGATGCACTCCATTTATTCATTCAAAATGCTAAAGTAAATGACCTCAACATTAGAGCCCACAATGCTCTGCCAGCTACAATATGCTCTATCAGAGCACATGACAGTGTTATTGGAGCTGATTCACAGGAACTCAGGGACAAAATATTGAAGCAGGTACCTGGTGATCCAAGAAAAACAAAACAATGACATTCTGTATTACACTTAGCAGTAGGAGAAAGAACAGAAATTTCTCTTAACACTAGAACTGATGATGGTATGACCAATGGTGCTGGTAATGTCATAAAATTGATATAAGTACAACAAACAGATAAACCATCAGGTATCATATGGGTACAGTTCAACCATGCTGATGTTGGTGAGAAAACCAGGCATGATAATAGACAGTTGTGCATTGAGGGTATTGGATGCTCACGGACGCCAATCAAACCAATCACTGCACAGTTTGCTGTAGGTAGAACAAAATCAGTACAAATTGTAAGGAAACAGTTTCCACTGAGAGCTGTTGCTGCTAAAACTATTCATAGATCACAAGGTGATACTGAAAATAGAATTGTAGTTAATTTTGAAGACAAGCAGTTCCCCATGTACATTATGTAGTATTAAGTTGGCTGACAACTATAGATGGTCTTTACATTTACTGACTTATGTGAAAACAAAATAGCTCTTAGTGATGATATCCAAAAAGAAATGCATCGATTAAGAACAGAAGGACAGTTGTCACTATCAGTTATCCCTATTTACGAAAAGTCTCAGATTTCCCTAAAAGCTTGTTTTCTCAATGCAAGATCATTAAATAAACACTTAAGTGATGTACTACAAGACTTGAATTATACAAGTACTGATGTTAACATATTCTCAGAAACAAGATATTCTCCATCTGAAAGTGATCATTTGTATTTGTTTAACCATGAAACATACACATTATTTAGAAATGATGCTCCTCCAAGAGTTTCAGAAAACACTCGACCATTTGGAGGTACAGCAGTATACAGTTGTCTTGACTATAATCCCGGATATCCACAATGCGCAAACAGAAATTGTAGTGTTTAGGCTATTGAGACATTTCGTGCCGCATACATGGTGTAATGTAGGTTCGAGTTGCATCTCGGGTAGCGGAAAAGCATGGCGTGTTGTAAAAGTCGTGTGCAGTGAATTAAAACACTTCAAAAGGTTTAATCCGTGTTAATCTGCTTATTTATTGGCTATCACCACATTTGGCGACGAGGATAAAGCAGGATAAAGGTTCTTGTGGATCCTTAAATTGAATTTCGCGACATGCCTGACACCGAGAGAGGTGAAACCAGCGACACGCCGCCACAACCAGCGCCGAGCTCGATCGTCGAACCAAAGACTCTTGAAGTTCGTGGTTTACCTTGCTTCGACCCCAAGGGAGAACCGACTACTCTTTCCGTTCGATGGAAACGCTGGAAACGTGCTTTTCATTTGTATGTGACATCGAAAGGTATTACGAATCAAGCGCAAAAAGTGGCTCTATTACTGCACTCAGGTGGGATGGAACTGCAAGAAATTTTCTACACGCTTGCACCAGAAGACGAAGCTCAGAACAACTTCGACAATTGTGTAGCCATCCTTGACAAATATTTTACGCCAAAAGTGAACGTACCTTTCGAGAGACACGGTTTCCGACAAATGGCACAACTCCAGAGCGAAACTATCGATCAATTTGTGTGCCGCCATCGACAAAAAGCTGTCTCGTGTGAGTTTGACAAAGTGGATGAGGCTATCCGGGATCAGTTGATTGAAAAGTGCAGAGATCCGGAACTCCGAAAGAAGTTTTTGGAGAAAGCCCAGGACGGAACCCTTACTGTCCTTCAAGATGTTGCACGAGTTCATGAGTCTGTCATCCTTCAAATGCAGTCATTAGAGATTTCGAGTAAAGATGATCAAGTGAATGCAGTGCGACCTGTTAACCCCAAGTGGCGAAAAAACAAGATGACAAAGAAGAAGAAACCAGATAAGAAAGATGTAAGACCAGGAGAGCATCAGAAGTGCTACAGATGCAATGAAACCGGTCATTTTGCCCACAGTTGCCCTGCCCTGAACAAAACATGTAACAAGTGTGGATTCACTGGTCATCTGGCTGTTTGTTGCAAGACAAAGAATCCTAAACGCCCTCCAAGTGGCCGACATAATCCAAATGTGAATGGTGCATATCAAGTGGAAGAAGGCTCAGATCAAAGAGATGCTTATGCCTTTGCCGTGAATGACGGAAACAAGACAAGTGGCATCATACATTTGAAAGTGGGAGGTGTAGAGTTAAAGGATGTACTTATTGACTCTGGAGCATCATGCAAAGCTGTGAAGATTCTGCAAAAAGCTGTTTGGACGAGTTCACTGTTGTTAAAGGTCCTGGAAAAACTTTGCTTGGAAAATACACTGCAGAGAAGCTGAATGTATTGAGAGTTGGACCTCCGAGTACACCACTGGCATGTACCATCACCAGCGAAGGTGATGCTGGAGATGTGTTAAAGGACTTTGCTGACATATTTCAAGGCGTTGGAAAGCTTAAAGACTTCCAACTCAAGTTGCACATTAACAAGAACATCAAGCCTGTGGCCCAGCCAGTGAGACGATTACCCTTTGGTCTTAGAGACAAAGTAGACAAGAAATTGGATGAGTTGTTGCAAGAAGACATCATAGAGGAAGTACCATGTGGTCCTACAGAGTGGACGTCACCTCTTGTCGTCGTGCCAAAACCAGATGGTGATATCCGTATTTGTGTTGACATGAGAAGAGCGAATGGGGCCATCGAGAGAGAGAGGCATCCTATTCCTACCATAGAAGAAGTTCTCCATGACCTTAATGGTTCAACTGTATTCAGCAAACTAGATCTGCGCTGGGGATTCCACCAGATTGAGCTTGATGAAGAGTCCCGTCAAATTACTACGTTTGTGACACACAGAGGCCTTTACAGATACAAGAGACTAATGTTCGGCATTACGTCAGCCCCAGAAAAGTATCAGAAGATTGTGAGTGATGTTCTGCAAGGTTGTGAAGGTGTTGCAAATATTGCAGATGATGTGATCGTACATGGATGTGGAATTGAGCAGCATGACAAGAATTTGCTGGCTGTTCTAGATCGCCTCAGACAGTGTGGACTAACCCTGAATCCAAACAAGTGCCAGTTCAGACTTCCCAAGTTGACCTTCTTCGAACATGACCTGAGCAAGAGTGGAGTTACACCCAGTGAAGAAAAGGTAGCAGCAGTTCAGAATGCGAAACCTCCAAAGAATGTGGCTGAAGTCAGATCTTTCCTAGGCCTTGTACAGTACTGTGCTAAATTCCTGCCAAATTTTGCACAGGAAGCTGAGCCTATCAGACAGCTGACTAGAAAAGACGAGCCATTCGTATGGAAAGAAGTTCAGCAACAGTCTTTTGAGAAGCTCAAGTATCTCTTGACACGAGCAGAAACACTGGCAAACAAGAATGATTGCAAAACCCGTATTGTCGCAGATGCAGGTCCTACTGGTATCGGAGCAGTCCTAACACAATTCCAAGATGGAGTCTGGAGAGTGATTTCTTATGCGTCCAGGAACCTAACCGACGTCGAAAGGCGATATTCTCAAACCGAGAAGGAGGCACTTGCCTTAGTGTGGGCCTGCGAAAGATTTAATCTGTATGTTTACGGTCGTGACTTTGAACTTGAGACTGACCATAAACCTCTGGAATGTATTTACAAGAGTACATCCAAGCCATCTGCAAGAATCGAACGATGGGTGCTCCGCCTGCAAAGCTACAACTTCCAAGTTGTGTATCGTCCTGGAAAAACCAACATTGCAGACGCCCTGTCAAGACTTAACTCCCTGGACCAAAAGGACAGAAGTGGAGAGGAAACAGATGCAGTGAAAATGATTGCAGAAGAGAGCACACCTGTGGTGTTAACAGCGAAAGAAGTAGAACGTACATCAGAAGAAGACCCTGAACTGACCAGCGTGAGACATTACATTCAGAGTGGAGACTGGTCTCAGTGCAAAATGCCCCATTTCCTGTGTGTGAAGAATGAACTGTGTGTGCTTGGAAAACTGGTGTTGCGTGGTACAAGAATTGTCATACCCCAGAGCCTGAGAAAACAAGCCTTACATTTAGCCCATGAAGGTCATCAAGGCATAGTCAAGATGAAGAGCCGACTCAGAACCAAAGTGTGGTGGCCTAAAATGGACACTGATGCTGAGCGAATCTGTAAAAGCTGTCACGGATGTCAAGTAGTGAGTGGATTCTGTACACCTGAACCAATGCAGAGAGTAGAACCACCAACAGGACCCTGGCAAGATGTAGCTATTGATGTGTTGGGTCCACTTCCTTCTGGAGAGAGTTTACTTGTAGTAGTAGACTACTACAGCCGTTTCTTTGAAGTGGTAATTATGCGGTCAACCACATCACAGAAGATGATAGAAGCACTAACACCGATCTTTGTACGTTACGGCTATCCATTTACCCTCAAGTCTGACAATGCAGCTCAGTTTGTATCGGAAGAATTCGAAGAGTTCCTGTCTAAGAATGGCATCGAGCATCGAAAATCTCCTCCACTTTGGCCCCAAGCCAATGGTGAGGTTGAACGACAAAACCGAACCTTGCTTAAAGTGCTCAAGATAGCCCAAGTGGAAGGAAAGAGGTGGAAAGATGAGCTGAACAAGTTCCTGTTGGCATACCGAACAACTCCTCACTCTACCACTGGGATGACCCCAGTATCTCTAATGTTCGGAAGAGAGTTGAAAACAAAACTGCCTGAATTACGCCCCAACAAGAGCCTGCTGGATGAAAGCATCAGAGACCGAGACTGGAACCACAAATTGTCTAGTAAGCTCTATGCTGACAAGCAAAGGAATGCAACTTTCAACCCAGTAGTCCCTGGTGACAAGGTTCTGCTTAAAAACACCAAATCACCTGGTAAGCTGACTCCAAAGTTTGAACCTCAGCCATACACCGTCCAGACCAAGGAAGGACAAGAACTCACCTTGAAAGCAGACAATGGCACCTTGTGCAGGAGAAACAGCTCTTTTGTCAAACCTTACAACACCCCTGGAGAGCCAGAGTCTTCTCCTCCTGAACAGAGTTCCAGAGAAGCAAACCCCCAAGCCCAGCTCCAGCAATGCCTGAGTCTAACACAACCTCAAGTACGGCAGAGACAAGAAGCAGACCAACCCGTGCTACGAAATTGCCTGGAAGATTTAAAGACTTTGTCCTGGACAAATGAACTGACTTGTTTGAACTTTTTAGACTTTTCACTGAACATGATTTTGTTCAGAACAGTTTGCAGTTTGAACCCTCATATTGTTTATGAGTATTTGATATTGTTGTTGCTCGTTATAAAGATATTTTTCTTGAACTCAATTAACTGCAATTAATTGCGACAAAGGAAGGGAATGTAGTGTTTAGGCTATTGAGACATTTCGTGCCGCATACATGGTGTAATGTAGGTTCGAGTTGCATCTCGGGTAGCGGAAAAGCATGGCGTGTTGTAAAAGTCGTGTGCAGTGAATTAAAACACTTCAAAAGGTTTAATCCGTGTTAATCTGCTTATTTATTGGCTATCACCACAGAAATGGCATAGAAATAACTATTTTAAGGTTCATAATTATCCCTCCTGTAACAATACTAGGAGTTTACAGATCACCTGCAGTATCAATAAGGGAATTGTGTTGTGCTATTAAAGAGACAGTAGAGGCCCTACCAACTCAACTTAACATATTCATTGGTGATTTCAATGTGAACTAGTTTAATACTTTACAGCGTGCACTGCTGTACAATCTGTTCATAAGAGATCATGATTATCGACAACTGGTTACATGTTGTACCACGGACAGCAAAACTTGTATTGATCATATATATACAAAGTTGCCTGAACTACAAATAAGCAATCAAGTATTACAGACATATGTTTCAGATCACAAAGCTGTTTGTGTTATCTTGGACTGTTTCAATAGAAAATTAACAAACTAATTTACAACCTTTTTT
>CALNXJ010000014.1:3855000-3875000 GCA_942486045.1 Pocillopora meandrina
TGGGAGTGAGTCAAGCGAAGCTTTGATGTTGCATGGAGTCCCCCAGGGCAGTATTTTGGGTCCTTTACTCTTCATTTTGTTTATCAACGATCTGCCCTTGTATACAAGTGCTCAGTTGGACCTCTACGCAGACGATACGACTGTCACCGCTTCTGCGGATGTGAAGGACTTAGCCACCTTAAATTCATCACTAAACAAGTCTGTCTCTGAAATTCAATTATGGGCTTCAGCGAATAAGCTCCCATTAAATGAAGACAAGACTAAAGTACTTACGATCACTGGCAAAAGACGCGTGGCCAACATAAATAGGAGTGACATAGATGTAATCGTAAATCGAAAACAGCTCAGTAATGTGGATTGTGCTACCTTATTAGGCATAGAAATTGACAGCAAATTGTCATTTAATGAACATGTTGAGAAAGTACGTAAAAAGTTGGCCTCTAGAATCGCAATATTGCGTAAGATCCAAGCGTGTCTACCTCTTAAACAGCGACTTCAGTTTTATAATAGCATTATTCGCCCTGTTATGTCTTACGCTAACGTTGTTTGGGCAAATTGCGATAAAGAGTCGGTTCATAGGGTCTTAAGATTGCAAAAACGTGCGGCACGCGTTATTTGTTATGCCGATCGCATGACACCATCAGTTGCTTTGTTTAACAAGCTAGGTTGGATCCCGTTTTATGAGCAACATAAGATTGATAAATGCACAATAATGTATAAGCGAATTAATGGGACTTTGCCGAATTATCTAAATGAACACTTAATTTTAAATAATAAGCGGCACTCCCGCAACACTAGATATTCAAGCACTAATGCTGTTTGTCCTAAATATAAAAGAGAAACAGGAGGAGGACGCTCTTTCGCTGTTTCGGCAACAAGACTGTGGAACAGTACACCAATTGAAATTAGGAAACTAAATTCTGTAGCATGTTTTAAAAAGAACATGTTTGCCAAGATTTTTAAGGAACAACAATTTTTGCATCATTTCATAATTTAATGATTTATTTTTATCTTATAATCGAACCCTGTCATATTTTATATTTTAACTGTATATATATATATTTTAGCTTACAGTATTTTAGATTGTAAATAGTTGTGAGGGCCACAAGTTTATTAGCCTTTGGCTATTAAGTGCCACCCTCTTTAAATAAAGGCTTTAGTGAAAAGAGTCTGAACATCCACTTTGGTTATTGTTTGCTGTTATTTGTCAACTTGTTAATTGCAGATGTGACATAAATTTGAGTGGAATGTTGCTGAATTACTTGTAATTTTGCTCTGATTTCCAAGCAAGACTGCAGTTAAATGACCTAGACAGGTGGTAAGTACTGAGCAGATTAATTTTCTTTTAAATACTCTAGTTTGCAATAAAACCGCTTTTTTGGTCAGGTAAAAGAATGTTACCTGTCACCCTTCAACAGGGACCGCATGGTGATGTATCCATTAAAGTCTACTTATGAGCAGCTGACTGTAAAAGACCTTCTGCAGTCCAGTAAGTATCCACTTTATGCTTTGCCATTTTTCTGTACAGGTATAACTAAAAGCATCTGGTGCTACAAGAGGTTAAATACTGACTCTGAATGAATGTAACCAATCAATGAATGTGACACGACACTCTGGAGCACACTGAAGGGGTGTTGTGTGATAGTTTGCCAGAGCAAATGTTGCCTAGAAACTTACATTAACTTGTAGCACTCGTGAATTCATAATTTTTCATTTTTCCCCTTTTTTGTGGGGCTACAGAGAAAGCCTGAGGATAGAAACTCGTGAGGCTGTTCCTAAAGAAACGAGGATCTATTTCTACAAGGAGCTATTAGATTTTTTTTGTCTCAACAAAATTATTGTACATGTTCCATTATGTATTGTTTGTATTGCTTTTCTAAGTAACTAAGTAACAAACAGCAACTAAGCATGACTTCATGGCGACCCACCACGGTTTGTACCACTCTGCTTTTGCTCTGTTTGAAGCGAGGGCTCTTTTGGAGTTTTGTACAACATTTAATTTAACTCAGTTGATTACCTTGCCAACCAGAGTCACAGAGAACAACCAGTCTTTGATAGTTGTTATCATGACTTCAAACAAGGAGCTTGTTACATCAAGCAGGGTGCTTACCTCATCCATAAGCGACCATAACCTCATTTATTTGTTATTAAATTTAAAGATTCCCAGAGCAAAACTTTCTTATGTGTCTATTGGGAGCTGTAAAAACTACAGCCCTAAAAATTTTCAAGAGGATCTTCAATTCATTCCTTTTCACATGGTAAACTTTTTTGATGATGTTAGTGATTAAGTGGAGGTGTACAGTATCCTGTTTCTTGATGTCCTCAACAAACACACAAAGCAAAACCAAACCTGTTTGTCACACCAGAAATCATGCAGGGGATGAAAACACGTGATAACTGGTACAAGAGTGCAATGAAAACAAATGATAAGCTGCACTGGATTGTGTATAAATTTTTTTGGTTCGAAGTTAAACAGGAAATCCACTTGGCTGAAAGGAGTTATGTGAAATCACAGATTATGGAAAGCAAAGGTAATACAAACTCCATATGGAAGGTGATTAATCAATGTTTGCTGAAAAAATCTTCCAGCCCACCACAGTTTAATGATAGCAGGTAATTTAGTGTTAACAACTGGGTTGAAAACGTAAATCAGCCACCGTAAAGGGTAAAAAAGCTGACGTTTCGAGCGTTAGCCCTTCGTCAGAGCGATTAGCTCAGATGTATACCTTGCTTAACTTAATGATACTTACCTCATTTAGCTTTACTTATAAAAATAATACTCTGAACTTGTGATAATGTGAAAGACACTTAAATCAAAACAGCATTGCTTAATTATTATTTGGACTTGAAAAAATGTGAAACAACCTCAGTTAATCTAACAAACACAAAATGAGAAGATGAAATTGAGATGAAAACCACACTTTCATCGCAATAGCACTGTTTAGGGTTGTCAGATTTCTGATAGATGTGTAACAGTTTTAAAGATACTAACCTTGTTTAGCTTCATTTTATGAAAATAAGACTCAAGAATTTACCAAACTACAATTTGATCACACTTTTGATACCAAGAATCGTCCGTCAATGACCATTTTGGTGAATTGCTCATATTTTGCTCAATGATACCCTTTGGTAAACTAATTTCAAAAATCAAGTTTAAAAGTTCCGATGATTCTTAAATTTTTAGAAATTGGAGAAAATGTGAAAATGCGGTTTGAGTGCCGTTTTCTGCCTATCCAATTGTACAAAATTCACTGCAAAAACCAAACTCCATTGAAGGCTTAAAATGAATTCAATTAACACCAAATTTCACTCGATATAAGAAAAAGCCTTCCCATCCATTTTCATTATGTTCAAGGGCTTTGTTTTAGTTTGTTTTAGACATATATGTATATATAAATCAAGAATTCCAGCGAATACAGAAGGAGAACAGCATTCTTTACAAGCAGTTCAGTGTACTAAAGCGAATCGTTCCTATTTATAATAATTAACCGACATCTGGTCCCAACAAACACTGGCCGCACCACATGAGACCCTAAATGGGCTGTCATCATGAAATACACCAAAGACTGAAAACTTTACTAAAGGTCTGATTACTACACGATAACACTATTATACTTCAATCTCAGATGTATTTTCATTGAGCTTCCAACATTTCGCACCATCTTGACCAAGATGTTGCAATTCAAACACAATTTTCTCTCCTGATAAGGCCTGTCACGTCATCACTACCCATGAAGCTCTTGCGCAGATGGTTGAAATTTCGTAACAGATCTAAGGAAAGTTATTTCACGGACGAGTCTTGAGCTTTCATACCTGCTCTCATCAGAAGTTATTATTTCTTGTCATTTCATGGCTCTCTGTAGCTATATAATGCTCGTTGGTAAGGTGACCCCTTGCGGGCGATCTCCTGATTATCCTGGTGAGGTGGAATGCATTACACTCGAGGATTGCAGACCAGAAAGTCTCTCCAAGGCCTTGACTATTTTGCAACAGATGGGGCGTGTGCGTTTGATGAACTAGAAGGCTTGGTTCTTCAACTGGGGGAGCTTGGTCTTGGAAAGGAGTGGCAAGTGTGATACGTGAAATCATTGAAGGTGGCCAAATTCTACCTGAGGGGTGATTTCAAGGTAAGCAACCGAAAGTGTTTCAAAAAAATTGGATTACGTTTTTCAAGTAGGGTGATCTTATTTCACAAATGAATGGAAGTATAGCACGAAAAAAACCGTTCCGACGACAGGTCCACCCTGAGCGGGAAATATGCGTCAGTTTTTGCTCTTGGTATTCTTTTTTTATCAGCATAAATTATGCTTGTAATAGATTTTATCTACTCAGATTATTGAGGTTATTCAATTTAGATAACATGAAGCATACATATTACATATATTTTTTGTCTTTAATGTTGCAGTAACATGGTAATCCATGCTTTGTGTAAAGCTGTGTTTCCTATTTTCACTCAGGTTCACGTGAGCTCTTCTTCTCCCGTTGCAAGTCATTGCAGTGTATTTGCTCTGAGTGACACCAAAGATTCTGACCTGCGGCAGCAATGCAAACACAACCATGACGAGCTCTGTGATCAATGTGAAAGCTTGCATTCAACCCTGAACGACATATCTACTGCGGTTGATGAAGCATCTTTTACCACAAAAGAGGACAAAGACAAAGCTTTGTTTCCCATTAGCTCTGCTACACTTGCCATCCAGTCATGGAAGTGCCATTTGCTGAGGTCGACCCACCAAGATCAGGCTCATTTGGACATCATCGATGCCCTTAATTCTGGAACAGTATTCATTGTAAATGACTGAGTCACAGACAGACTGGTTTGGTAAGCGGGGTATTTCTTGGCACATATCTGTGGTATACAGACGGATAGAGGTTGTGCTACAGTGGCAAGCCTTTATCCATGTGATTCAGTCCTGTACCCAAGGAAGTTCTGCCATTACCGCGATTATGCAACATATTCTAGCCACATTGAAGCAAGAGTATCCTAAAATCAGCAAGGCCTACTTCAGGCATGATAATGCCAGCTGTTACCACTCCTCCGCGTTAACGAAGTGCCAAGAAATTTCAGCAAACACCGGAGTGAAGATAGTCTGTGTTGATTTCTCAAGGCAGGAAAGGGGCTGCAGATCGACTAACTGCGAGCTGTAAAAGCCACATTAGAGCGTTTATTAATGAAGGCCATGATGTCTGCACTGCCAGCGACCTGAAGGAAGCTCTGCTATCCCATGGCGGTTTGGAAGGTGTATGAGTGGTTTCTCTGGATACCATCAAAGAAACGCCAGACGATATGCAAACCATTACAGGAATCAACAAGTTGAACAACTTTGAGTTTAGCACAGTGGGCTCTATTTCATGTTGGCGCTCATATTCTGTCGGCCAAGGGAAAGTGATAAAAATAGAAAAATCCTCTTCTGGTGAGTTAATGGTTCTTGAAAGAGCCCAGGCCTTCCTGCTAGTTTATGACAGTCTGTTCTGTAAGGTTTCTATTGATAAGGGAAAAATTTTATCCGCAATGCATCATAAAAGACTTTCCATAAGAGGTTAAATGTTTACAAAACGCTGCTCAAACAAACAAAACACAAGAAAAAGGGGTGAGTATTTTAAACCCCTCTTACATGGTATTCTGTTGTGGGATGCCCTTGAGGGTTACGCATTGATGCAAGATAATTATTTCTTAGCTGTGTGGCTGTCATATTTATATTTCTCTTATTTCTTTTGAAGGTCCTGGACAAGGGATTCTGCAGCCATCATTTTCTGTGGGAGATTTCTGTTCCTATAAAAGTACCCCCCACAAATCGTCAGGGGAAGAAAATGTGGCTGAGAGATAGCTTCCATAGAACGTGGCCAGGCAGCAGGGGTGTATTCATGTCCTCAAGACGGCTGCACTTGCGTTTTTCAAAGGCTTTCAGCCTTAGAAAAGCACTTGTCACTTGAAAAATGTACCAGGGTACCAGAAATTAATTCTTTAATGGACTTGGCAAAAATTGGCTACAAATCATATTTGGACGAAGGTGTGGGAAAGCTGCCATCGCTTCAAGCCCCTGTACAACTGGAAGATTCTCGTGTTTCTCTGAGAGAAGGCTGGGCTCTTAGAGTAGTAAGGAAGGCTTACAGGTTCAGTGAAAAGCAATAGTCCTACCTTTTATCTAAATTTCGAATGGGGCAGACGACAGGCCACAAGCTTGGCGCAGAGGTAGTTGCTCGAAAAATGCCAAGTGCCCAGGGCACCAATGGTGCATGACTATTCCAGTCATTGGAATTCCTCACAACCATCCAGATCACCTCTTTCTTCTCAAGACAGAGTGCCTTAGTACGCCAGAGAGATCCTGATGAGGCTGATATCTGAGCAGCTCAAGAGGAGAGTAATTTTAGCGAGGCAAAGGAGACTGTCACGTCAATACAACTTGACCATCCCCTGATCTACAATCAGTACGATCTTTGTGAAATGGTGCCAAATGACTCTTTAAAGATCTTGAAGCTACCCATGTTGCAGCACATGTGTGAAGACCTTGACCTCGATATAACATCAAAGCCCATCAATAAAAAGGCCCCGTACTTGGCTCTACTGAAAGAGATTGTCAGCAAATGTACTTGCCAAAAGTCATTGTGATGCTGACTTTCTCTTTAGTTTAGCAGAATAGAAAAGTGAGGAAGAAACGAATTAACGGTGACTCGTTCCTAATCATTAGTTACTAGTTATCTCATTTTTAAAGCTTGTAGAGTAATTAGAAGTTCTTTCGTTTTGTTCTGTTTTTCTTTTAATTATGCCAATATTGACCCTCATTTTCCTTTTCTAGTCTTCACATCGGTATTGAAGTTTACTCATCTGGTAGCCAACAAATGCAAACTGACATATGTGAGAGTATTCAAACTACATTTCTTTCTGCTCATTTTGAAATGCGGGATTTCTTTCTATAATTTAACGACATCATTATTTCATTTGCGGTTTCTAT
Source organism: Pocillopora meandrina (assembly GCA_942486045.1). Classification (NCBI taxonomy): domain Eukaryota; kingdom Metazoa; phylum Cnidaria; class Anthozoa; order Scleractinia; family Pocilloporidae; genus Pocillopora; species Pocillopora meandrina. Next base: position 3,861,954 of record CALNXJ010000014.1, read on the forward strand.
GTGGGTATGTTTCAGCACTCCCAACAAGTTTCCAATGGCGTTACGTTGCGTGACATTGATAATCACTGGGATGATAAGAACTGTCGCCTTGCATTTAATTACTTTGAAGGTCAAAAGTCGCCTTTCCATGTATTTATACCTACAGAAAATGAGTTCCCAAAGTAAAAGATAAAAAAATATCTAATTTATCAGCATGGAATCAAGTACTAAGTAGCTTCCCTCGAATGTATCTTTTGCATTACTTGAATGTGAGATGGTGCTAATGTAATATGTACTTCACTAGCAGATTTTTAGCCCAAAAATATTTTGTAGAACCTTTTCAAATATCTCACAGAATAGTTTACTTGTCACTTTACATTTTTCAAGCTACAAACCGACACAGTGGAGACCAGATTTAATTTGGAGATTTAACAACTCAATATGATTAAATTACCTTGTTGTTTGTTTACACACTTTGCATCATTTTGCTCACTCAAGTCACAAACACTTCTGCCATTTTCGAAGGGAAGCAATGCAATTCTGAGCATCACACTTTCCACAGTGAATGGAAAATAGCAATATTTCACGAATATGTCGTTGAAAATCTAAAATATGTGGTACCAGATCTGTTGGTGTTATATTGGTGAGACTGGCAGGGCCTTCAACACAAGAAAGAAAGAACACCTCGGAAATGAGAAAACCGCGGCAAAAGGCTCAAGAATTGCCAATCACGTCTGGGCCAATAGTCACGCAATAGACTTAGATAATGCATCTATTATTGACAAAGGCGGTTTCAGAACAAGAAAAATACTAGAAGCGTGGCATTCCAAGTTAACTCCCAATGCGGACAACAATTCCTGTCCTTTGCCCGGACAATACAACATTCTTTTTAACAAACATTCTTAGTTATCAGCATTTTTAATTTTTACTTTGTACTTCACACCTAGTATTTTTAACCTTTTTATCATTTTACCTGTTGAATGCTGTAGCGCAAACAGCTGAAAGCTCGTATTTTTAAAAGTTTTAGCCAGAGATCGTTTTTTTAAATTTCATAAGATGTTTTATCCTGGCTGTATTTTTCTAAAAGTCTTTTGTTAGACTTGTAATAAATGTATATCGTTTTTAAATTTCATTTAAGATTTTTTAAAATCCTGGCTTTTGATAATGCCACATTTAAATCAAAACAACATTGCTTACTTATTATTCGGACTCAAAAAAAATGCAAAACAACCTCGGTTAATCTGACGAACATGAAATGTGTTGATTGTAGCAATCAGACTTGAGAAGATGCAAACCATGCTTTCATCACGATGACATGCCACAAATGTATAACATTTTCATCGATGCCTACTTCATTTAACCTTATTTGTGAATATAGGACTGAAGATGAGTGCGAAACCACACTTTGATCATGCTTTTGATATTATTTACTAACAGACTTAAGAATATCAGACTTGTAAATAAAGGCTTTGATGCTATTGGTGCATTTTGATCCTCATTATTATTCCAGTTGAAAGAAGTTATTCCTTCATGGGTCCATACTGTTTATTATTTTAATGAAAGGTCCATTATGTTTTATGCAGTAGCCTTCAGCAGCGATTGAGACCAGCTGATCTTGTAGACCTCGAGTTTGATTTGAAGCCTGAGCACATCCCTGAGAACTTTCTCTATGAAGATATTGGGTTAGTATTCTATGGTCGATGTGAAAGGCACTTGTAAGTGTAGTTAAAAACAACTAAACTAAAGTGCAACAACTTCATTTGTATTTTCACTATCAAATGTTATTGTTGCAAGTGTTTATTGTATTATTTATTGTATTATTATGGAAGTTGTTAAGTTGTATTTGATAGAGGTTTTAAGGTTTTAAGGCTGAATTCCAAAGATAACATGAAAAGTATATCTTAAGCAGCTAGAATAACGTTTTTTTGTTGTTTTTCATTAATTTTAAAGGTATGTGGGCGTTGTCACCTCATCTTCACCAGTCAGCAACAGTTAGAGGTGTTGTGCAGCGCTAAGGCTTGGTACATCAACGGTACTTTTAAACTTTGCCGAACACCCTTCTACCAGCTACTAACCATCAACATGATTCCTGTGCAAAGCAGGTCCTGCTCCAGTTTGAGATCATGTCAGGGAGAAAGAAGAGCGACTTTAAAGCCCCAATGAAAGCCGTATTCAAGTTGCCGCTAAGAATGCCATCTGTGAAGCGAATCATGCTTGATTACAAAAAAACAGTTTGGGCAGACTATTACCACAGTGTACACCACACAGAGTATGCCAGATCTTTCCAAACGCCCAGAGAAAGAATCACCCACCGCACACTTCTATTTAATGATGAAGTTTGGAGTTCACGACAAGTATGTATATTAGTGTCAATTATGACACTATTAATTAAAAGAGAAAACAATCAACAGTTCCATAAGCAGATCTCTCACTCTAATCAGCAAGTAATGAGATAGAGCTTTATAGAGTTGATATGGAGTTAAGTACTTACCGTAACTTAGCTTGGAAATCTTGAATTTAAATGATACCTTCGACATTGTGTAAGCTTATCCAAATGTGTTCCATAATTGTCTTTTTTAGGTTGGTTCCTATAGCTCAAGATGTGTTTTTTTAGATGCTGCAAGGAGATGCATGCTGGATAGAAATCTCAAGGCAAAATTATTTCAGGCACTTGGAGAGACTCCTTTTGACACTGTGAAAGAGTTTTGCAGGATTAAGATTGGGAGAAAGGTGGTTCAAGGCAAGGGATATCATTGTGTTTCAAAGAGAAACAGCCACACTGTTGTTTATAAGGAGAAGTAGGGGGAGGCTGAATTTTATAGCCACATACAGTACTTTCTGTTACATAGACCACACTGTTGCCATAGAGTGACAGAATCCTGTCATTTTTGTGAGCCTTCACCATTTGCAGTCCACAAAGACTTGAGCCAGATGGATTAGCAAAGTTTTTGGATTCTGAATCAGACATTGCAGTTGATCAAATTCATATTGTTAAGAGGCCAAGGTATTCTCTTTATGATAAGTACTTGTAACTGTATGTAAAAATATTAAAGTAGTCTTCTTTAAACTGTTATGGTACATATTGGCTTTGTGATTTTCAAGCAGTGCTCTGGAACACAGTTCTGTTATCATAACTCCTGGCTGGCAAAAACAGGAACCAATTTTGCTTAAGTAGCTAGTATCACCACTGGAACAACTTTATTTTCTGATCCTGTGACAAAACAAAACAGTCTGCTTTCACTAATTCTCTATTTTCTTTTTCATTTTCATACCTGTTTTCTTTCAAATTATCAACTCAAGTATTGAAGGTATACATGATTATGCTGAATAAACCGAGTAAAATTTTGAAGGACTCAGTGTCTTTGATCACTGCTCTTTCAGAGAGAACATTACAGCAATAATCAAGATCAGTATGATAAAGGAAAATTTACATTTACGTGGAGTTTGAAGACACAAACCAAGCTTATATGAGTAGATTTCAAAATTTCATTGACACAGATTAGATAATTCAGCTGTGCTCATGTTCACAGATTTCCAAAGCAAGTAGAGTAATGTACAAATAGAAAATTGATTGTGCTAATTTTTTTTTCTGGACCCTACACTTGTAATCAGTATTTATTGTTGTTGAAGGACACAGGTTTCAATACCACAATGAAGAGGATTTTTAAGGATGTCATTGTTTAGACCGCTGTTCATATTTGGTTTTGTTAGTTCGGGCCTTTGTTTGCCCGTCGCTTTTCGTGACACTTACATGACATTTTGTTATATCATGTCACGTGATTAGTTCGCACATGGTCGTTCGCTAGGACACAGCACAGATTGTAAGTGTTTAGTTCTTTGCCATCCTTTTGCTGGTCTTTAGTTTCTCTTAGCCTTTTTCTTATAGCAGCCTTTGTTTGCCTTTTATATGATATGGAGTGAATAAAGCGAGCATTTACGTAGTCAAACGAGTCGAATACCTGTGTAAAGCCCAGTAACAGCGAATGCCATAGACGCCACCACAGTCATGGCCGAGAAGAGCCCTTTTGCTAACAGTTTCGTGTCACTATATCAATATGCTATTTTCCATAGAGGTCTTACTAGTTTTGCAAAATTAACTGTTTAAAAGTTTTTGATGTATTACTGCACTTTCATGGTAACCCCGTGGCCCTGCTAGCAGATCTGATGGAGTTGTTCTCCCATGTTGCTATGGCAAAGAAAAACAGATGATACCATCATTTCCTGTCGAGGGGATTAGACCTCAAAAGACCTCCTAAGGTATACAAAGCAATGAGATTGATGTTTGGTGACCATGCCTTGCCTTACCTTGCACAGTACATTGTTTGGCAACATGCAGAGGATAACAAAGATGACTATCCATTGGCAGTAGCTATCATCCTTCTGTAGATGTATATGAATGAAATCATGACATCATTGAAAACAGATGATGAAGGAGTAAATGCTTGTTTCCAGCTTATTGAGTTACTTGGCAAGGCAGGGTTCAAGATATGGTGATGGTGTAGTAACAGGTCCAACATGCCAAAGGATATTCCGTTGAAAGATCGAAGTAATAAGAAGTCAAACCCCAGACAGTGGTGCCACATCCTGAGAGACAAACTGTGCTGATGATGCAACACAATTGCTACGTGTGAGAGAACTGACAATGGATCATTGTTGGTTCAGTGGACCTACATTCTTGTATGAAAGCAAAGATGCTTGGCCTCAGAGGAAACACTTCAAACAGGAAGAACCTTCTGAAGACTGTCTTACTGAGATAGCAAAACTGAAGATGACCTTTCTGACAGATTTTTCATTGCCGTTGATGGATTCATTGAGGTACTCAAGCTAAGCACTAAGCTGGACAAGACTGACAAGGGTGACAGTATGGGTGAGGCAATTTATTAGCAAATTGCTAGCCAAAGTGGAAAAAGTGAAGAAACCTTTGGGTTTTGAGGTGTGCACAGAAGCTACATTGACCCCAACTGAACTGGACAGAGCTGAAAAACTCTGGGCAGAGGCGGATCCAGGGGAGGGGTTGAGGGGGTTGCAACCCCCCTTTGAGCAGCTTTTTTTTGTTATTGGTATTTTGCTTGATTCTTCCTAAAAATAGTAGAATAAAATTGTTTTTACGAAGTCATTTCACTTTTACCATTCGACTGCTTGTCAAGTTATGAAAAGATAATGTACATTTCGCAAAGGTCGTATCAGGTTCAGGTATATTAAAACAGGCAACATGAACAGGTGACATTCGTTGAAAAGTAAACGAGGGGGATTGAGGCCGACCGAATGCTTGAGTATCGTTGAAGTGAGTACAACGTTTGACGGAAAATGAAGAAAATAACAGACTTTTATGCAAAGAAATCAGGTAAGTTCGTGGTTCTTTTTCAAAAGAAGTAGTTTAATTTAATTCTATAACACCAAAAACTGTTTTCAACAGCCAGCATCCTCGACATACCGTGTAATTTATAAACAAAGTGCATGTGTTTTCCATCACGCCGCCATCTTGCCAACTGGCTGGCGAGATAATCATTCCTTTCAAATATAAACATTTTGCAGATTCAGCGACTGACAAATCAAGGTCTGAAGAATCTGCGAGTAATAATGAAGGTATTAACGAAGGTAAGCAGAAATAAAATTGACATTAAACCGAGGCAGATACATTAAAATTTATCATGATATTAAGACTTAATTAATACTTCTCTAAATGAACTGTCATGATAAATACAGAAAGAAGATGTTCTGCTCCTCCGAACAAGCTGCCAAAACTCAGCAACCCAGACGATCAAGCTGGAGTGTCCGGGATCGAAGGTAGAAAATTCTAATTTTTTTTTTATCTGAATGTTAAACTTATATTGACCAGTCCGAGAAAAAAAGTATTTATTCAAATGATGCAAGAAGTCTGGAGAATTCCAAGTAAAACTGACTAGTATTAATTTCGTTTTGTACACAGCTTTGCCTGATGAGGTATTGGTCGAGGTGTTTAAAAACTTCTCCCTTAAAGAAATGCTTAAACATTGTGCCTGGTCTCACGAAGGTGGAGGCACATTGTAAACAATAACAACATTTTGTGGAGTTGCCTCCTTCTTGATGAGTGGCACATAACATATTTAAGTGAAGAACAATTTATGAACATCATGTCACACTCCAGTGGGTTCAGATATTTATCCATAAGATATATCGAAATGACAACATCCGAAATGAGGCTGGAAGCATTACTAGGAAATAGTATAGAATTTTCTAAACATTTGAGATATTTGGATTTAAGTGGACAACCGATATCATCCCTTAATTTCCTATTGATTGAGTCCTCTCCTCTTGAAACCTTGATCCTTAATGACTGTCAAAAAATAGATACCTGTTGTTGTACTGCTATTTTAAAGCAATTAAGAAATCTTAGAATATTATCGCTCAACTGAGTAGGATTCACTGCCAATCAAGTGGCAACAATTACTGCCTCTTTATGCTTATTGAATGTTCTGTGCCTGGTGGTTGTGTAAGCCTTGCGAGGAAGACATAAGACTGATTTTGCAAAAATTGAATCACCTTCAGTTTTTTGAAATATCTTGCAGTTCTGAAGATAAAGAACATATCTATGCTCTAGGGGAAGAATATGACGTTAGTTTTGTTTGCCGCTAAGAGTAAAAATATTTTATATAACACGGTGGCATAACAGTGTTGTGTTATAGAAAATAGTTTATTATAACATTTACTGAAGGTCTAACCAAGACATTTTGTATCAGCAGGCTATGGTATTTTTTTTTAATTTGTGTGTATGACAACTTCAAATATTGTCAATTGAAATTTTGTCAAATAAAAAGTATGTGTGTTCAATTTTTATTGAGGTTATTTGAAGTAGGTAAGGGACTAACATATTAGGGGTTATGAATGTATACAAATAGTTGTTTTTATAAATTTTAGATGTAGTTACAAAAGGCCCTGTGGCATCCACTTCTTGTTCAACCACAGGCACAAAGATCGATTTGGGTAATGTTGTGAAAGCTGCTGAAGGCTCGTGGGGTGTTTTGAAGCGATTATCGCAGGAAATTACAGATGAAAAAAGAATGCAATACCTTACGTTTCACTGGAAGCTTTCTGAGTCCGATATACTTCATTCTCATCAAGTTACCAAAGGAAAGTAGACGTGGAAAGTTTCTTTTCAATCCAAATGGCTAAAACAGTTTCCTTAGCTTTGCTACAGTAACTTACTTGAAGGTGGTATTTGTAGTCACTGTATCTTATTCCCTCACAAAGTTACCAAGGGAACAACACCAGGTGTATTGGTCACAGCACCATACCAGAAATCGTACACTAAGGCACTTGGCAAGGATGGCATCCTCAACTGCCATGAGCAATCTGTGATGCATAAATATGCAACTGAACAGGCAGACCTCTTCAAACAAACTTTTGAGAATCCTGACAGGTGTAGAGTAGATTCCCAGCTGGCCACGTCCGTAGCCAATCAAGCCACTGAGAACAAAGAAATTCTACGACAGATTGTTTTGGCTGTAGAGTTTCTGGCAAAGCAGAGTCTGGCCTTTAGAGGTCATCGTGATGATCGTGTTGATTTTTCTAGTTATGAAATTAACAGAGGAAACTTTATTGCCCTGCTACAATTACTGGCGAAAGGAAACGACTCTCTTCAGAAGCACCTCTTGTCATCAAACAGACAAGCAAGATATACTAGCAAAACTATCCAGAATGATGTCATTCACGTGTATGCGTCAAAAATTAAGGAAAGGCTGACAAAAGACCTAAGGACCAAGGACCTTCCTTTCACGATTATAGCAGATGAGTGTACAGATCCACACTCAAACCAGGAAATCTTATCTTTATGCTTGAGGTTTGTGGACCAGTCAACGCTAAACGATCCTCATGTCAAAGAATGCCTAATTAGTTTCATGCACTTGGAACCAACAAATGCCGCCATGATTTCAAGAAAGATTTTGGAATCTCTCTCTGACCCATCTATTTCTTTGGATCCTAGCAACATCCGTGGTCAGGCATATGATGGAGCCTCCGTTATGTCAAGTGGAAAGGAAGGAGTGCAGGCGAAGATAAAAGAGACCAGTCCGTTAGCTCTTTACACGCATTGCTATGCTCACTGCCTGAACCTCTCCATTGCAGCAACATGCAAACTGCCAGAAGTGCGAAATTTGATAGGCCTGATTAACGAGGCATATCTATTTTTAAATAACAGCCCAAAGCGGCAGCAGCTGTTCGAGTTGACACTGAAAGAATACCTGCCTGAGAATTCTCACAGCAAGCTTCCAGGTCTTTGCAAGACACGCTGGGTGGAAAGACACACGTGCCTAGATGTTTTCCTGGAAATGTATGAGCTCCTTGTCACCTTTCTAGATGCAGTTATTTCCCCCCACGAGTACCCACATTTGAAATCATCTACTGGAAGCTGGAATTGGGACAAAGATACTATCACAAAAGCCCAGGGACTGAAAGCCTCTTTGTTGACATTCCAGACTGTAGTGGTTTTCATTACAACCAAGAATATTCTTGATGAAGTTAAAGCTCTTGCATCAAAGCTGCAGAAACAAGATCAAGATATTTTTGAAGCTTACACGATGGTTGACGAAGTAAATGGAAACATCAAGTCTGCTAGAAAAAACATTGACGTTGACTTTCAAGTCTGGTACAAAGAAATGTTAGACCTTTCTGGGAAACTAGGAATCGTTGAAGCTGTACCCAGAAAGACTAGTATACAGAGGAATCGCTCAAACATGCCCAGTTCTGCTCCAATTGACCATTACAAAAAATCTGTGGCTATTCCCCTTCTTGATTCCCTGATTATTCAAATGCAAGACCAATTTTCTGGCGAGGATCGCCACGCCCGTCACTTGCTTTATCTAGTACCCTCAATCATAGTTAATAACTCCCAGGAGCTATCTGAAGCAGCAAAAGGCATGTTGTTCTGGGAGAATGACCTTCCATTTCCCAAATCCCTTGGAAATGAGCTGCGACGATGGCAAACTATGTGGCAGTCAGCAGAGAAGGAACTTCCAAACAATCTTCTATTAGCACTTGGTGTGTGTGACAAGGATACTTTTCCAAACATCCATCGTCTTCTTCTAATTGCATGCACCCTACCAATCAGTAGTGCGGAAGTGCAGTAGTGCGGTCCTTTTCACTCATGAAACGGATCAAGACCTACACCAGATCAACGATGTCTGAAGAGCGCTTCTCAGATCTTGCCGTGATCGCCATGCATTACCCGGAGAGATTCAAAGTAGACGAGATCTGCGAGGCTTTTGTAAAAGCTCACCCTAGAAGACTATTTCAGGCTACGTTGTTTGATTGAGGTACGTTGAGGTTCAAATAACTATTGTTGATACTGCCGTCCCTTTCAATCATGCATTATTATTTTTGGGTTTCTGAATGAGAAATAAAGTAAATTCCAGATTTTATATCATGCCTTTACAACGCTTTTTAAGTCTCAGGAATTCTGCTAATAGCATTTTAGAGGGAAAAATCGTAAACATTATGTTTTGGGGGGAGGGGTATGGCTCCCGACCCCCTCAAGAGATCGCGCCAGAGGCAGGGGCCGTCACTCGCCTTCCACACCATTGGTGTTCAAGGTTACTTTAGTAGTGTACAACCCCCCCTTTCAGAAATTCCTGGATCCGCCCCTGTCTGGGTTAAGCAATCAAGATTGAGCGATTCTAAAAGGAGATGCAATAGTTAAAGAGTGGAAAAAAAGTCAGTAAGCAGAGTCATTTGAAAGCAATGACTCCAGTAGTTGATGAGCTAGGTGTGTGGTAGGTAGGAGGGCGACTTACCAGAGCAGTTCACTTGGAGATGGCCTTTTCACTAAGTATCACAGACTTCCTAAACACATTCAATCAAATGGTAGCCACAAGGGGAACACAAGAAGAAGTTACAAGTGATAATGGAAGAATTTTTGTAGGTGCTGATAGGGAACTTATAGAACTTACAGTACCGCTTGAAGATAAGCGAACCACTCAACGCATGCAGGAAACCCTGCCGCCTGTCGACCTTCTGCCAGTAACTGTGCCAGCTACTCCCATTGCGATTCCGGAGGTCGTTCCAATCCTGACGCTATCAGAAGACGCGCCAGGAGTCCAGCTAAACACAACGCCGTCCACATCAGCCGAGCAGCAGGGTAAACTGACTCCGACGGACCAAATGACTTCTTCAGTCATGAAGAATTATTTGAAATAAGATCAAAGGCAGCCTCTGTTAAAAACTTTGCTGTCCACCTCACTCGCATGCTGTTTCAACCAGAGGAACTAAGGGGCAGAAATGTGCGAGGGGTGGCAGGAAAACAGTCACTTAATCCTGACAGAGTTAAAGTTATCATGGATGCAGTCTGCAAGTTCTATCCAGCTCCACCCGAAGGAAGAGATTTCCAGTGGAGAGACTACTGGAAAGCAGTGGACACTTACCTAAGAGGAATTAAGTTTTCCGAACGTAACCAGTAGTTTTATTTGGCTCTGAGTGTTGTGTATTTCGATAGTTCTTGCCGTGTTTTGTTTTTTGGACCTAGATTTCACGAATAGGTTTGATGTAAATAGGATTAACGACGCATGAAATAACAAATAATTTTCTCTTGTTTTGAGATTGTTAAAAAGTTAGATCGCTGAAATTTGAGTATCGCAAAAAACCATGCATGTATTTTAAGTAAGGAGCAAGTAACAATAAATGTATGTTCTCACACACACAATACAGTCGGCTGAAAGCCGGGCGAAAAGCGGCAGAACATAAACAAAAGCGTGACAAACTATAAGTATGTTTTTTTCGGTAGCAGTTCACGAATAAAACTCGTGACTCGAATTTCGATCGATAGGCTTTAAATAATGAAACCTTTTGCCTTGGCTTGGGCTACTGGAGATTGTTTGACTTGATTAACACGGATTGTTGAAAACCACCTGATGTTTCCATCCAGGTGATATGGGTCGATGATCAACGCGTTAGCTAACGCATTAGCGAAAGAGCACTAACCTGTTGACTTCTTCGAGCCCACACGTTGACAACGCGTTAGGTGGTTCGCTTATCTTCGAGCGGTACTTTCCCCAGTCAATCAATCAATCAGGAGAAGATTGTGGACAATAGTGCCAACAAAGGAATAAAATGGAATTGGAACCCACCTGAAGGTTCTTAATTTGGAGGTGTTTTTGAGTCACTGATTAAAGTAGCCAAGAAGTCCTTGAAGACCATAATTGGAAATGTAGGACTGAATGATAATGAACTTCGAGTCGCACTCAAAGAAGTAGAAGCACTGATGAACTCAAGACCACTTGGTTATGAGGGAACAGACCCACAGGATGAACCTGTGTTGATGCCAAGCCACTACCTAAGCAGGCAGTTGGGAGGACAGTTAACCCCTTGAGTGACAGATGAGATACCATTTAACCCTAGAAAGAGGAGGAGGTTAGTTCAGAATCTGGTGAAGACATTCTGGAAGCAGTGGAGAGAAGAGTTTCTAGTGACACTGACAATAACCGGTTCGGAGTAGGAGTCATGGCGGTCAGACGTTTCTCAAATAGTTCCCGGAAAGTTATAAAGTTTCCTAATATTATCTGTGCGATACTTGTAATATCGCATTGGAGATGTCTTTTAATCACACCAAGTCATGATCTTGCACCATCTGCAACACTAGGAACCCTGGCTGACTGGACAGATATCAACTCTTCAACAAGCATTAGCAAATTGGCCAGCCGCCATCTTGATTCATTATCATATTGCCGACATTGCATTAATACCTGTACACAATTTCGTCACAAGGGCTTTTTTTAGGCCTGTAGCATATTACTCCAATTCGAATGCGATTTTTCGGCCGGAGCTGTTAATCATTTGCGGTGATGTTGATGTAAATCCAGGACCTGTGAGTAAACGAAAGCAAGCAAGGTCTACTGTTCCAACGTGTCCTGTTTGTGAGAAAACAGTTGCAAAAAATCATAAACACTTTATCTGTTGGATATGTCACGATATGATGCATGTTAAATGTTCAAACTCTATGGCTGATTTTCGAACTTTCTCTGCTTCATCGCCCATTTCGTGGACTTGTAATCGATGTGCTTTCGCATCATTACCATTTCTCAACAACAGCTCACAAGATTCTCATTTTGGCGTTCTTGAAGGAGAAGAAGGGGACTCTAGTTTGCTTTCTTCTTTATTGCCCACTCCAGTCGAATGGTATAAAAAAAATATTAAAGGCTATTACAAGAAAAATCTCTCGATTGGCCACCTTAACACAAACAGTATCATTGGCAAAATAGATGAGATTTTGGATCTACTAAACGAATGCCGTTTTGACACTCTCCTTATCTCTGAAACGAAGATTGACAAGTCTGTTTCCACAAAGTTATTATCCAACCCACATTACCGTGTCATCAGGAATGATAGAAAAAGGGGTGCCGGTGGTCTATTAGCTTATATTCACAATTCTTTAACTGCTAGAAGACAACTCAAGCTTGAACCAACTCTGTAGAATCTATTTGCCTCAACGTAAAGGGGAATACATATACATGGTTTTTCGTTTGTGCCTGTTATCGCTCTCCAAGTGAGTGTAAAGTCACTGACTTCATCTCTGCCTGTTCTACTGCTGCAGAGAACATGCTAAAAATCAGGAATGAAATTGTATTTATTGGAGATTTTGATATTGATATGATGGACTATGTTGATGGGAATGTGCATAATACGAATAATCCTTTGGCTGATTTCTGCGATCACTATTGTCTCTCAAATACAATAACTGAACCAACAAGGGTTACTAACACAAGTGAAACCCTAATTGATGTGATCCTAGCTAAGTTTCTAATGAATGTTAATGATGGGCAGACACGGTAAGCTTTGCTCTCGCTTTTTACATCTTTTGCTGCTATCATACTGGGTCTGGAACCGTGAAAGTGGGCTCAGTGTTTCTCTAAGTGGTTGCTCGTCTAGTCTTCGTTTTAAAATATCTCCTGGAAAGCAAGAATGGGGCGATTTATCAAGGAACATTTTTGGTTCTGATTGGAAGAGTGCGTCGTTTTGCCTGGCCCTTGGGATTACAGATAACATGTTCTTATTCTTTCCACATTGGAATTTGACAATGCTCAAGCTGATGACCAGAATCAA
>CALNXJ010000014.1:4477500-4632500 GCA_942486045.1 Pocillopora meandrina
GAACAATTTTCTTTTAAGTTTCGAGACAATTTGAAGATTCAAAATACATATTACTTACTAAAATGCGAAAGTTATACACCACAAAATTGATAAATAGGCCTGAAATGAAATTCTATCTTGTTATTGATTCAGTACGGTGCCTAGCACGTGACTAAAATCTACCCAGGCGGAGATCCAAAATGACGGTGGCAATCTTGGCTTAGTTATATCACTCAAAACTCGTTCCCGTTTGTCTCATTTGATAAAGAGGGATTCGTTAATGTTTTCATTAAGACAATATTGCCTTGATTTTCTAATATTTACAATGATAGACAGTAAATTCCACTTTTTACCCACATTTACTTCCAACCCTTTCTTTTGAACCAGAAACAGAAATGATATAAGTTTAAAACACATGACATCATCCACCCTTGTCAAATGCAATAGCATGATTATTTCATTTGTAATGCCTTCTTATCCCAACGTTACTTTGTTTCTTTGCTACATTAGCGAACACTGCACTACTGCTCGTACTCTAGATATGACAATCAACCACAAAATTCCCTAAACCAGATAACATTAAACATAATCCAAAAAATCATGTGTCAATTCACGAGTTTGCTCACAGAGCACTTTGATTGTAGACTTGATCTGTTGAATATTCTGCAGAGTTGGATGGTTACCATAATTGTGTATCTCTCTGTGACTTTCTGAAAGCTTGTCTTTTTAGATAAGAGCAACCTTGCATTGCTGCAAGACCATAATTACAAGTTCAGAACCATGTTTCATCTCCAGATTAGTACTTTATCCATGAGTTGGCCATAGGTACTCTTTGATTTGAGTTTATTTGACCACTGGTCTCCACAAATATGTTGAACTAACAAACAAATATTCAAGATGCTGACAAAATAAAGCTAGGCCCATGCAATAGATATTTTGAATTGAGATGATGAACTCACGGTAAGTCAACCCTATGTATGCTTTGTTAGCATAAGAATTAAGACATAAGTTTTTCGACAACAAAATTTGAAAGCCATATGAGACAGGTGAGGTCACACTCTTAACTTCTGCATCCATTTTAATCCGCCCTTCTAAATTTCAGGGGAAATCACACAAGACCATTTGTGGAAACTAGATATGTCCTATGAAGACCTTCTTGTCAAATTTACTAATGTATATCAATGTCATAAATATGATAATTGTATTGCACTCCAGGGGACTCATAGGACCAAACTTGATTTGTTACACAGACTGATCAAAGGAATGAGTAAAATCTCAGATCCCCTTACCGGTTGTCATTTACTGACTTTCATGACTGAAAAGACATGACGTGCAGCTCTACAAATATTACTTAAGTTCAACCTTTTGAGAGTACCTCCTGTAGTTGACTATTTTCCCAAAATACACAATTGCTATCATTTAAACCTTTGTATTGGTTGTGGACTGAGACTATTTAGTTGAAAATTTGTGTTGTTTTGATAAATGGTACCAGGACTGTTGGTGTAGCTTTGGCTATGCTAAGGAGACAAGTGCAGAAGCTCTTTAGGCTTGTCAGCTGATTTTCTGAAATCTGACAAATAGTAAAAGGAAGGGCAATGGAGAGAAGTCCAAAGTCCTTTTTTCCTTCAGAAAATGCCATTGTTTTCTGAATAAGAAGATAGGTAATCCATCTTGATGAAGAGTTTGATGGGAGAAAAGACCTTGGATTTTTCGTAATGACTTGACATTATCCTGAAAGAATGAAAAACAATTGTTGCATCATTTTTAGTGCACCTGGTATTAATATTATAATTAACACCATCATTATCATCATTATAATTATCATTACAATTATTATACTCAGTGCTGATGATGATAATGCTAGTGGTAGATTTTTTAATTGAATTTATAGGAAAAATGTTTATGCTGCTTCATAGCAGACATTACTGAACACATAAGGTCAAAGTAACAATTTTACCTTCATTCTTTGTTTTCAGAAACCTTGATATGTCTGCCTATGTGATTAATAAAGATCAACCTTGTCCAATTTATGATTTAATTGCAGTTTCAGTAAGTAATCTGCTGTTAGGAGAGAAGTACAGAGAAAGATTTTAAATTATAAGAGGACAGCCACCAACCAGACTTTCTTTTGTTGGAGTTTACTATAAGCCAGTTTATTTTATGTTTCATTAGCTAATGCCCTGATTGAAAACTTACTCAACATGACTATTAATGAGTGGATCAACATATAGCACTTCACTGGATGACTATAGCTACTGATTTGAACCTGTGACAATGTAACAAACAAAAAGGTTTTCAAACTGTTACAGTGACAGCATATATGTTTTGATGACCCAAATGAATCTTGCAAATTTATGAAGCACATGGAACAAAATGGTTTAAAAAAATTTGGCAGAGCATCAGACAGAACGGTAAAGTTGATCTGATTGCTAAACATGTTGAGCAGTGGGACAACATCCTGTGCAAGCTGCTTAGAACTTTTCTGTCATTCCTCATTCTGTCCTTCTCACTTTACTGCTTCATCTGTCCAACAGGTTGCACACTTTCAGATAGACATTGGTTATCTTCTTGTTTGGCAAAATGTCTCTCCCCAAAAATGATATATCAAAACAACCCTGACTGTACACAATCTTTTCTTTTTCTGTCAGACTTCATGACTGAATAAATAAAATGGAATGTTTTCATTGGTTAGTTTAAGCAACTAGAGAATGCAATGGCATACCATTTTCTCAAGAGAAAGGAGCTTAGATAATGTTTGAAGATCTTAAGGCATTGAGAAAATTTTTTTGTGTGTATGGTATTTTCTTGTTGCTGTAAAGCTCTAATATAAATATACACAGTCGGGACTTTGGCCAGCTGTGTATATTGTCCAACTGTCTCAGCAGATCTAACATTTTTATTATTTTGTTCACAGAACCACTATGGAGGCATGGGAGGCGGACATTGTAGGTTGACTCTCTTTTTCACTAGGCCACAAGTTTAATCAGTGGAAGTAGATTTCCAGTTGTTCTAACTTAGGTGATATACTTACTTACTACCTTCAGACACAGCCTACGCCAAGAACTGCAAAGACTCTAAGTGGTACTCATTTGACGATAGCTCTGTGTCACCTGTAAATCAAGAACAAGTTACCGTAAGTTCCTACTGAATTATTCTGAATTTGATCCCACCTAAAGTACCTGTCTCTTGATTTATAACCAGAAAATCTTGAGTTCTGTGTAAAAAAAAACAATGCTTTCACAACTTTGTTGGTGCTGCAAAATGAACCTATTAATGTAACCAACCCACCAACCAACCAACCAACCACCCACCCACCCACCCACCCACCCACCCACCCACCCACCCACCCACCCACCCACCCACCCACCCACCCACCCACACCCACCCACCCACCCACCCCACCCACCCACCCACCCACCCACCCACCCACCCACCCACCCCCACCCCCCCACAACCCACCCACCCACCAACCCACCTACCCACCAACCCACCAACCCACCTACCCACCCACCTACCCACCTACCTACCTATCTACCTATCTATCATCCAAGAGGTGATCATCTCTTTAAATCAGTAACTCTGCACTCCTTCCACAACTGACCCTCAACAGGGCATATTTCCAGGGATTACATTATTGCCTTCATGCTTTTTGCATTTTGCTTAATTTAGTTTGTGTGTCTATGTAACTTGGTATACAGTCAGCTTTCCACCAGGAAGACTTGCCATCAGTGAGTTTACCACTCATTGGTCTTGCCACCAAGGCATGTTACTTTGCCACCAAAAGTCTGATGAAACATATACACATTTTCTTGACCTCAAACTTGTTTATCATTGTTGTTATGGAGTAAAAAGTTAACTGGTTGTCCTTGCAATCTTTTGAAACACTCGTTTTTTTGGTAAAAAAATGTATGCAGTTGCAAACATTTCTTGCTCATTTGATTAAAAAGTTCCAGTCTCTTTGGTTTATTTTTTCTTTGTTGAATATTCAAAATATTTACAGGGTAGACTTCGTTGTTCATTAGTCCATTTGATATCTTAGATCAGGTTAAACTGTTGGCTCTTAAAGCTTTAGACGCACCTTCCACCATTGAAACTGCCATAAACCTGCAAGACTCCTGGCCTTGAATAATAACACCACACACCAAATAAAAAGAAAAAGATTTATTGGAGCCGAACGTGCTTGATACTAAGAGTGTGGGTTGAAACTAAAACGAAAAAAAAAGCAAAACGGTTACACGTTGCAAAACAAGTTACAAGTTACAAAAACTGCAAAACGAGGACTGCGAAATACACTTACATTGTTTTGGCCAGAGAAAACTTCTGTAAAGAGGACTGCGAATAACGCGACGAGGCTAGAAACAAACTAAACAGAACTGCGCTAAGCGCGGACCAAACTGAACTCACAAACTGTACTGACAAACTACGATATTCAAATACGCTAGAAAATGCGGAAAATAAAACTATAGAAAGGCGCTAATGAAGATGAAACAGCACGGAAACGCTAACGAGGGCACGAAAACTAACAGAAAGAGATAAACACCTAAATTAACGCCAAAAAAGAAGACTAAACAAATGAACGAAAGGAAGTATAAACTAATTTGCGTACGCAAAGGAAAAACAAATTAGGCAAGAACGAATAATCAAAAAAAATGTTACACTTGGATCTAACATACCGGCCCCATAAGTGAGGAGCACACGCGAGGCACTTAAATTAAACAATTAAAGATCTAAGTGTCTTCCTAAGTGTTCTTAATGTTCTCTTCTCCTGAATTCAGAAAATTGCACAAAAAATAACTCCAAAGGGAAAGTTCAAGCTTCTATCAGCAAGCAAAGCTTGTCAATTGGCCTCTCCAAAACTGCTCCTTTTACTTTCACTCTGGTACGGCGCACCAAACCTTTCTTGTCGGCGAAGACTTCTACCACTCTACCAAGGGGCCATGAATTGCGAGGGGAATTTTCGGCGCTCACTAGAACAATATCCCCAACGGCCAGGTTCTTGCGAATCGTCGTCCATTTCTGCCTACTTTGGAGCAGAGGCAAGTACTCCTTAGACCATCTCTTCCAGAAGATGTCTGCGAGATATTGCACTTGTCTCCATCTGCGCCGAGAGAAGGAGTCTTCCTTTTGGAATAACCCAGGGGGCATCTGAGGTTCCGAGCGTAAAAGAAGCAAATGGTTTGGTGTGAGGGGCTCCGGATCATTAGGGTCACCTGAAACTGTGGTGATTGGACGACCATTAATGATGCTTTCCACTTCGCATAGGAGGGTGACTAAACCTTCGTCGTCAACAGTTTGAGTTTGAAGCAAAGCTCGAAGGACCTTGCGCGTTGTTCGAATGCAGCGCTCCCAAACACCTCCATAATGGGAGCCATAGGGGGGGTTGAAGTTCCACTTGATACCCTTCTGAAGTAGAGCTTCGTGAATCTTGTTGTGATTCCACGCGTTGATGGATTCCCTGAGCTCCCTCTCTCCGCCGGTGAAATTGGTACCATTATCGGATCTGATCTCCTTTACCTGGCCCCTTCTTGCTATAAACATTCTGAGCGCCATCAGGAAAGAATCAGTTTCCAAACTGTGCGCCACTTCAATGTGAACCGCGCGGATAGAAAGACACGTGAAAATGACCCCATATCTTTTCACAAGACTTCGCCCACGGCGTACCTGAAGAGGACCAAAACAATCAATGCCGACAGATGTAAAAGGTGGCTGACCTGGGGTAACACGATCCACGGGAAGGTCAGCCATTTTCTGCTCACAGAACGGGCCTTGACGCCGCCGGCAACTGAAACATTTCGAAAGAACTTTCCTGACAACAGAACTTGCGTTTACGATCCAAAACTTCTCGCGAGCAAGACTGATAACGTACTCTCTCCCAGAGTGACCGGAGATCTGGTGGTAATATTCTACTACAAGGTTGGTCACGTGATCCTTCTTGGGCAAAATAATCTGATGTTTAGCCTCAAATGCAGTGGACGCTAGACTTAACCTCCCACCGACACGTAAGACGCCGTTCACTAAGATTGGATCCAGACTTCGAAGGCTGCTGCTTTTCTTGACTTGCGTACCGTTTTCAGACTTGCTTAACAGCTCAAGCTCATCCGGAAAATTGAACTGCTGGACGTTCCTGAGGATTTCTAGCTCCGCAATTGCCAACTCCGTAACGGTAATTGGTGGTAAAGAAAGGATGGGAGTTGAAAGGATCGGCTCTCTCGATTTTCCGCGTTTACTTGACCTTTTCAAGTTTCCAAGGTATCGTAAAAACCATGCAACTGACTTCTTCAATCGGTGCCAGGAAGACACGCGTTGAAAGTACTCAACCAAAGGATGCTCCGACTCGGAAACAGAAGCGTGACAAACCTTATAAACCATCTTCACTTCCGGGTCTCCGTCTTGAAGACATCCAAGGGATAAGGGGTTCCTAGGCCAATCTTCTTCTGACTTCCAAAGAAACTCCGGCCCCAGTAACCATCTTTGGCAGCTCAACAATGCTTTGGCAGTCAGCGCTCTTGAAGCGCAATCTCCAGGATTCGCTACACCTTCCACATAGCGCCACTGATCTGGACTTGAGCCCTCTCGTAGTACGGCAACCCGATTGGCAACAAACGTGTGGAAACGCGTACTTTCGTTCTTCACATAACGAAGCACTGACATGCTGTCTGACCAAAACACGGATTCACAATTAGGAGGCATCTCCAGCTCTTCCTTGAGCATCTTGTCTTGTCGCACAGAAACGGTTGCGGCCGAGAGCTCTAAACGAGGAACAGAGATAGTTTTCAAAGGAGCAACGCGTGATTTTCCTAACAGGAAGGAAGAATGAACTCGGTCCTCATGGCTAAGCAGTCGAAGGTAAGTCACTGAGCCATAAGCTGCTTCTGAGGCATCAGAGAAGTGATGTAGCTGACTGGATTTAACGGGACCAAAATCCTCTGGCTTTAAACAGCGACTCACAGCAAACTCCGAGAGCTTTGGAACATCTGCTAGCCAATTTTCCCAACGTGCAGCGTACTCAGTCGGGATCTCGTCATCCCATCCTAGCTTAATGCGATTAATGAAGGATTTCCTTCGCGGTCAGAACGAACGGTGCCAGGAATCCCAACGGATCGAAAATAGCACTCGCTAGAGACAAGATACCCCTACGCGTTGGTGGACGGGAGCTAATGTTGACTCTGAAGCGGAACGAGTCGGATTCTACACACTTGGAAAAACTACCAAGCCCTCAACAAAACTTTGTGGCATTGCTCATGGTGATGCTTGCATGACTAAACATCAAACTTAGGAGTTCCCCCTAAAGCTCTGAACTTATACCAAATTAGTTAGAAACCATAATGGCAAATTTACTTATAGTGAGTCATCCTGGTGGCAAGGGGACTGTAAACCTGTAACTTTTGTCTTCTCATTTTCTTTCACATGCAAGGTTTTAACTCAGTCACAATCCTTTTTGTCACCTATATCACTTCACTTCCTTCTGCTTTGTCATACTCTGTTTGATTTGTTTGCTTTCTATGATGAAAATAAATCAAGTGCACAAGGAACTTTGTGACTGCACCATTCTTTTTGTTAATTTTTTGTGCGCTAAAAAGAGGTCTGCTGGCACTCTTCTTGTTATGTCTTTGTTTGCGATAGTAAGTGCTTGATGCAACATACATTTTTTCAAAACCTTGGAACCTCTCGTACCAGAAAGCTGTCTCTTAACTCTTCTGAAATATCCTTGGTTAAAAGTTATCTTCCAGGACTTTAACAGAATTTGAACCTATAACCTCTTGAACCCTGTGGAGGTCAATTTTACTGTAGCATATTCTCAGGCTACTTTGATACAATTAAATTTCGCTTTGATATAAGTTTAATATTTCCTCATTTGATCAAGATATATTGATTTATTAATCTAGTGAAGACATACTGTTTATGATAAAGATATGAACAAATGATGTACTCTTTTTGCTTTTGGTCTATTTCTCAGCATCATTAGTATAACATGGCTATTCAACAGCACAGATAACACTGTTAGTTCTTTTTTTGTTTTGCAGTCAAAAGCAGCCTATGTTCTTTTTTACCAGCGAAAAGAAATTGAACATCAAGAAAGTTTGGTAGAAAAGGAAACAGAACATGATGGAGACATTGACATGCTCAATGATGGCCTCTAGGATGGGGAAAGGAACAATGGAGTGAAACAAAAGAATTTAGAATGCAGCTTGGACATGAACCTGGTGGAGCACAACTTATACATAGTGTAGCTAATTATCATTATTTTCCCAACCTTTTACACTTAGCTGAGGCTTAAGCCTGACTAAAAGGAATCACACTTCACTTCCCAGTTGGCCTGTTACCTCAAGACTTCTTTAAGTTAAAATCCCATCAGAGTTCTCAAAGATACACCTCAGTCAAAACCTAGTACTCATTAGTGCAACATACAAGTCTCACAAGAAAATCTAATGGTCTGATTAAATCCACCAAAGCTGCTGAAAATGCAGTAGAGCTAGGTCATATACAGACTATCATTTCTTGTGCACTGTAGTATGTAATGACCATTTATTTGTGTGGCAAAACGAATTTCTTCAGTGTATAGTTGGGAGACTTTTCTTGGTTGTTTCTTTTTTTCAGGTGGACCTATCTTCTGTAGTATTTTATTGAAAGATTATTTGATCACTTTTAAGTGAGAAAATGAATGTGTCAAAAAGCACTAAAAATTGTTGGAAATCATGTTCTATGATCACCCCTCAGAATACAGCAGGAGTGTTTTCAAGTCACAAAATGTGAACACAGTTCTTTTAATGGAAAAATTAACTTGACAGTAATAAAAATGGTCCTTAAAAGAATTTGCCTCTATCTTATAAATATTCAATTTCAATGAAATAACATTTTGTGGAATGCATCTGAACTTATGCACAGTGTCTCAGACTCAGAAATATAATTTCGCTGCCCATGTTGTGGGTAGCAAAGTGGAATCCACCACCTTATAGATGTCTCTTGTTTCTCTCTATCTCTCTCTATCTTTCCCCTACCCCCACAAATACACACACAGGCATGCACACCCACCCACATACACTGGACCATGAGGGAATCATAGCAAGTGAAGAAATGTACATGTCCATTTGGATTCCATTTTTGGCAGAACAGTGGTTGCTGTGGTCAATTTTGGTGTAAAATAGAAAAGTTAAGAGGTAGACCATTATTTTAAACAGTTAGGATTATTTTAACTGGTCTGAACATTTTTGTCAGTTAGACAATTTTAACCAGTGTCATTAACAAAGGGTCATTGTAACAAGTCTGATCATTTTAAGCAGTTGGACCAATTTAACCAGTTTTGTGTAAAAGCACTCCAACAACAAAACAAGGACTGTTTCCACACAACACAACCATCTCTTTGTACATTTTGCAACCACTGGGGCACATAGATCACATGACCTAAAAGTCACCAATGCATAAGCATAAAATGCATACAAGAAACTAAAATATAGAGGCATTGCAAAGTGTGAATGTGCAGTTGGAACCTGGTTTGATTATTTGAACCACTTGGACCATACTTCTAGTTAAAACATGTTAACCAGTAAGGCAATTTTAATCAGTTGGACAATTTACTTGTACTAGTTGGACTTAGATAGATTATTTTCACTAGGTGGACCATTTCATGTAATTAGACTATTTCAATTTAAACCCACTTTAGCCAGTTGGATCATTTTATCTGATTGGATCTTTTTAACTGGTTGATCCATTTCAGCCACTTAAATCCTCTAAAACCAATTGGACCATTTTAACAATTTTCATCCAATTTATCAATTGGACCACTTGTCAGTTGGACCATTTAAACCATTTGGACCATTTTAACCAGTTAGACCATTTTAACCAGATGGACTGTTTTAACCAGTTAGAAATTTTGCCAAGTTGGATCATTTTAGCAAGATTCAAAGTTACAATAACAATTTTAGTCTACATGGCCTGATCTAGGGTAACAATGATACAAGCCTCTGTTTCAGACTTTAGCTTAGGTTTTTCAGGGAATTTGCTAGTCACTTTGGATTGATATCCTCATCTCCTTATTTGAGTATTGCCTATGCGTTGTGTCTCTGTAACTGGAAAAATAGCCAAGAGCCATTTTGCAGTCATAGTTATGGCTCAAAATTACTTCATGGCTCCATTCTGTAGGGCTTTTGGTAAATCACTTGAGTAGCATATGAAGCATGTGCTCATTCTGTTTCTGTTTCAAAGTGTTGGGTGAAGTTTAATTGACAGCCAAAAATTGGCAAGTTTCCACATGACTTTAAATTGGAATCGGAGATCTGTGTAATTTAGTGATGGATGAGAATTGGCAGCAACTAAAATTATGTGCAACAGATTTGTGCATACATTCCACAAATAAGACACAATGAAATATGCTATTTGAGTTCAAAATCAGTCAAATTATAGTAGAAACAGACCTGAAAGTGAATAACCCCCTACCTTTGAAATACACAAAAGAGATGAACAGCATTGTGGAACGCCTGAAACCTTCACTTCTCTTTCTCTAAATACTGGTAAAGGTAAAAACACTGTACTTTGTCCATTGGCCTCGTGCTTTTTGAAGAAAAATTTCAATAACTTAGTGAAAGAAAAGAAAGAAAAATTACAACCACAGATAGAATGACAGAGAGACATTGACAGTGACAGTGAAAGACAGGGAAAAGGATTGTGAAAGAGACAGTAACAATGACAATGAAAGGGCCAGTGACGGACATCTATGTTGACAGAAAGAGTGTGTGTAATAGTACAATTGAGAAAGGCAGTGACAGTGAGACTGAAAGTGAAAATGACAAAACAGCAACACTAATAAAGACAATCAAAGTGCCAGTAAAAGAGGACATCGACATTCACAAAGACAGTGAGCATGGTGAGGAGGATTACAGTGTCAGAGAAAGTATGTGGCGGTGCAGAAACGAATCCAGGGGAGGGGTTGAGGGGGTTGCAACCCCCCTTTGAGGAGCATTTGTCTCTTGTTATTTGTTTTATTCTTCCTAAATTAATTATAAATAAAATTTTTTACGAAGTTTTACCATTTCCACCATTCGACTGCTTGTGAAGTTATGAAAAGGTAATGTACATTTCGCAACATGTGAAAAGGTCTTATCAGGATCAGATATAACAGGCAACATGAACAGGTGTGACATTCATTAAAAGTAAACGAGTGGGATTGGACCAAGCGAATGTTTGAGTATTGTTGAGGTGTGTTCAAAGCTGAGAATGAAAAAAGTAGCAGAATTTTATACAAAGAAATCAGATAAGTTCGTGGGTCTTTTATATAAAAAGTAATTTAACTTACTTCTATAACACTGATAACTGTTTTCAACAGTCAATAGCCTTGACATACCGTGCAATTCGTAAACAAAGTGCGTTTTCCAACAAGCGACTAAATACAAGAATGGCTCCGACCTGTGATTGGATGATAAAAATAGTAAAAGTTGATAAGCTATATCTTAACTCCTTGCTCGTGAGTATTGTTAACCGCGTGTCTCAAAGCGGAACAATGACATATCAATGCGAGTCAAAATACCGATGTTTCAAACAAGAAATGGTTACTTACGTAGCGAAGGGAAGGCAGCCTTTCTTGTTCAGCGAGGTCGTTCAGCGATATTCCGGCTATGAAAAAGTCATCTGCTGACTAACCTAAGTTAGTCAGTTCAGGCGGACAACCAGAGACTGGAGCCATTCCTGTATTTTACCGCTGACAGGAATAGCTCCGACTCAAACGTTTATTTTTTTTTTTTCAATAATTTTTAATAATTTTTTAAACAATTTAAAAAAAAGAATTTAAAAATTTAAAACTAAACTAGTGAGCAGCGCTGTGCGAACAGTAATTATAAAACTTCGTGATTGTCTGACGCGTTTCGTCTAATTGTCGTAAACTTCCTTAGGGAGTTTTACAACTCAACACTAAACGCCTTTATTTATAAGCCATTGTTAGTGGCTATTGCGGGGGCCGATGACCATAAAGCCTTAGCTGGACCTACGAGCAGGAAAAGGCAAAGTTGTGAAAAATTTGAAAATTTCTTTTGAAAATTTTTAAGGCAAAGTGAGAAATATTTTTGGGAGCCGTGGTTTTTTAGCCAAAAATTTCAAATTTGAAAAATTGAAGCGGTTTTTTACAGATAATACCTGGAAAGTAGGTTAGGATGGCTCGTGTACTTTACAGAAAATGTGGTTTATGTTCTACTCATTCTTTCTTAAATTTAAGTGGTATAAATACCTTGTCTAAAACAGTAGTATGATACAATAGCAAACGAGATATACTTGTTCCAATACAGCGTCATGTGAACAGCCTTCATTAATTTTAGAACAAGTTTTGTAAAATCATTTTACTCCCTCCTGTTAAAGCCGAAAACTGTTCGAAGATTGGTTGTACCATCACTGCAAACAATCAAGGTACTTCGACATGATTCAGCGCGAGAGCAACTGCCACTGGTTTGACTGGTAAGACGTTTTTTTGTTTGGCTTGTTTTTTTCTTTTTTTAGGTCTGCTGGAGTTGTTAGAAATTACCAAGCAAAATAAATGCGCGATTTTCTTCCTTTAGGTGTTGTGCAAAAACAGATGAAAAGCCCGATGAATGGATTTGTCCTTCGTGTAAACAATAACCTAGAAAATCAGTTTTCCACGAAAAACTGACTAAGTGAACTGTCATGATAAACAGATAAAGAAACTGTTCTTCTCCTCCTAACAAGCGACCAAAATTCAGCAACTCAGACGATCACGCTGGAGTGTCCAGGATCGAAGGTAGAACATTCTTATTTTTATTTATGCACCAGTCATTTGAAACCCTGGGACCCCTCTCCTCGGGCATGACCGGGGTATTGCGGGGACCTTCACTTTATTATCTGAATGCATTATCTGCATTATCTGAATAGTAAACTTATTTTTCTGACCCAATGGACCAGTATTAGGAAAGAGTATTTATTCAAATGATGCAAGAAGTATGCAGAATTCCTAGTAAGATTGACTAGTAATAATTTCGTTTTGCACACAGCTTTTCTTGATGAAGTAATGGTCGAGGTGTTTAAAATCTTCTGCCTTAACGAAATGCTTAAAATATTGTGCCTGGTCTCAAGAAGGTGGAGGCACATTGTAAACAATAATAACATTCTGTGGAGTTGCCTCCTTCTTGATGAGTGGCACATAAGATATTTAAATGAAGAACAATTTATCAACATCAAGTCACACTCCAGTGGGTTCAGATATTTATCCATAAAATATATCGAAATGAGAACTTCAGAAAAGAAGCTAGAAACATTATTAGGAAATAGTCTGGGATTTTCTAAACATCTGAGATATTTGGATTTAAGTGGGCAACCGATATCATCCCTTAATTTTCTATAGATTGAGTCCTCTCCTCTTGAAACCTTGATCCTTAATGACTGTCAAAAATTAGATACCTGTTGTTGTACTACTATCTTAAAGCAATTAAAATCTTAGAACATTATCGCTGAACAGAGCAGGATTCACTGCCAATCAAGTGGCAACCATTGCAGCCTCTTCATCTTCATGCTCATTGAATGTTCTGTGCCTGGTTGGTGTAAGCCTTGCAAGAAAAGACGTAAGTCTGATTTTGCAAAAATTGAATCACATTCAATTTTTAGAAATATCTTGTAGTTCTGAAGATGTAGAACATCCATGCTCTAGGGGAAGAATATGATGTTAGTTTTGTTTGCTGCTAAGAGTAAAAATATTTTTTATAATATGCCAGCATAACAGTGTCGTGTTATAGAAAAAAGTGTGTAATCACATATAGTGAAAGTCTAACCAAGACATTTTTCATGTGACCTGTATAGTAAAATATCAGCACACTATGGTATTTGTTTTTTTGTGTGTATGACAATTTCAAATTTTTACAAAAGGTCCTGTGACTGGCACTTTTGGTTCAACCATATGCACAAAGATCTATTTGGGTACTATTGTGAAAGCTGCTGAAGGCTCGTGCGATGTTTTGAGGCAATTATCGCATGACATTACAGATGAAAAAAGAATGCAATATCTTACATTTCACTACAAACCTGAGTCCGATATACTTCATTCTCATCAAGTTACCAAAGGCAAGAAGACGTGGAAAGTTTCTTTTCAATCCAAATGGCTAAAACAGTTTCCCTGGCTTTGTTACAGTTACATACTTGAGGGTGGTATTTGTTGTCACTGTATCTTATTCCCTTACAAAGTTACCAAGGGAACAACACCAGGTGTATTGGTCACAGTATCGTACCATAAATCTTACACTAAGGTACTTAGCAAGGATGGTATCCTCAACTGTCATGAGCAATCTGTGATGCATAAATATGCAACTGAACAGGCAGACCTTTTCAAACAAACTTTTGAGAATCCTAACAGGTATAGAGTAGATTCCCAGCTGGCGACGTCCTTAGTCAATCAAGCCATTGAGAACAGAAATTCTACGTCAAATTATTTTGGCTGTAGAGTTTCTGGCTAAGCAGGGTCTGGCCTTTAGAGGTCATCGTGATGATCGTGTTGATTTTTCTAGTTATGAAATTAACAGAGGAAACTTCGTGGCCCTGCTACAATTACAGACTACACTGGAATTTTCGGAAGACGTACAAACGGGGGGAAATTAGCTCGGTAGAGAGCACTTGGCAGCGAGAACGGAAACTCGTCACGATTCCCTGGTACACGGAGATCTACTTCGAGTGAGCTTGTAAGGACGTCAAGGAGGAGACAGTGTTTTGGGTCCACAGTAGGTTTTTATTCTGGGTCAGGCCAACAAAGGACATGACCTCTAGCGTACTCAAGTTTGTAATCAACAAAGCTGTACAACGTACTTACTTAAGAACTAACCGGTGTGAGGTGCTCTTGTTACACAAATCGCAATATTTGAATAGGGACACAAAGGAGCGGAAAAAGGTCTCTTTGAAGTTAAACGAAAACTACTTAAATATTCCATCTGTTTCTACGACGGAAAGAATTTCTAAATTAAAAAGACGGATGCAATAAACTCGAGGCCATTAAAGTAGGAAACTTAGATGCGAATTCACAGCTCTGATATAAAAAAACAATACCTATCTTAATGCAGTAGCGCAGCTTAGGAAATAAAAACGGAAAAGCAATGAAAATTTTCTGCTTATCTATGCAAGGTTGGTATGGAAACTTTCGTATGAAAACAAATTAAAGTTATGAGTATAAACTCAGCTGTTAACTACCATGAAAACCAATTTTTCCAGAAAGACCATTAACACTTATATTTACCTAAAAAACCATGTAATAAATAAAAAAGTGCCGCCATGTAGGTGCATAATGAAAGCGAGTAACAAGCAAAATCTATTCTAAAAGCTCTTGTGGTTTTTATACATTTTTTGATGTATTAAAATGAAAGGACTTAAAATGGTCAATTGTGAAAGTCTACGAAGAAATATGTTCCGAATAACACACGCGGGAAAATCAGTAAATTTTCCCGTAACACTTTCACGATTATAGCTGATGAGAGTACTGACCACACTCAAACCAGGATATCTTATCTTTATGCTTGAGATTTGTTGACCAGTCTTCGCCAAACGATCCTCATGTCAAAGAATGCCTGATTATTTTCATGCACTTGGAACGAACAAATGCCACCATGATTTCAAGAGAGATTTTGGAATCTCTCTCTGATCCATCTATTTCTTTGGATCCTAGTAGCATCCGTGGTCAGGCATATGATGGAGCTTTCATTATGTCAAGTAAAAAGGAAAGGGAGAAGTGCAGGCCAAGATAAAAGAGATCAGTCCGTTAGCTCTTTTCACACATTGTTATGCTCACTGCCTTAACCTCTCCATCACAGCATCATGCAAACTGTCAGAAGTGCGAAATTTGATAGATCTGACTAACGAGGCATACCTTTTTTTAAATAACAGCCCAAAGCGACAGCAGCTGTTTGAGTTGACTCTGAAAGAATAACTGCCTGAGAATTCTCACAGCAAGCTTCCAGGTCTATACAAGACACGCTGGGTGGAAAGACACACGTGCCTAGATCTTTTCCTGGAGATATATGAGCTCCTAGTCACCTTTCTAGATGCTGTCATTTCCCCCCACGAGTACCCAAACTTGAAATCGTCTACTGGAAGCTGGAATTGGGACAAAGATACTATCACAAAAGCCCAGGGACTGAAAGCCTGTTTGTTGTTATTCCAGACCGTAGTGGTTTTCATTGTGACCATGAATATTCTTGATGAAGTCAAAGCTCTCGCATCAAAGCTGCAGAAACGGGATCAAGATATTTTTGAAGCTTACATGATGGTTGACGAAGTAATTGGAAATATCAAGTCCGTTTGGAAAAACAGTGACATCGACTTTCAAGTTTTGTACAAACAAATATTAAACCTTGCTGAGAAATTGGGAATTGTTGAAGCTATTCCCAGAAAGACAAACATACAGAGGAATCGCTCAAACATTCCCAGTTGTAGTCCAATTGATCATTACAAAAAATCTGTGCCTATTCCCCTTCTTGATTCCCTGATAATTCAAATGCAATACTGATTTTCTGACGAAGATCGCCACGCCCGTCACTTGCTTTAGCTAGTACCCTCTATCATAGTTAATAACACCTTGGAGCTGTCTGAAGCAACAGAAGTCATGTTGTTCAGGGAGAATGACTTTCCATTTCCCAAATCCCTTGGGAATGAGCTGCAAAGATGGCAAGTCATGTGGCGGTCAGCAGAGAAAGAACTTCCAAGCAATCTTCTATTAGCACTTGGCAGGTGTGACGAGCATACTTTTCCAAACATCCATCGTATTCTTCTCTTCTTCTTCGTCTGCACCCTGCCAATAAGTAGTGCGGAAGCTGAGCGGTCCTTTTCGCTCATGAAACGGATCAAGACGTGCACCAAATCAACGATGTATGAATAGCGCTTTTCAGCTCTCGCTATTATTGCTCTACATTACCCTGAGAGATTCGAGGTAGACGAGATATGCGAGGCCTTTGCAAAAGCTCATCCTGGGAGACTCTTTCAGGCTACGTTGTTTGATTAATAAGGTATGTAGAGAAACGACAAATAACTATTTTTGATACTGCTGTCCCTTTCAATCATGCACTTTTATTTTTGGGTTTCTTGCTGAGAAATAAGATAAACTCCAGATTCAATATCATACCTTCACAACGCCTTTCTTTTTGCAAATGGCGCTTTAGAGGGAAAAATCGGAAACCTTTTTTTGCGCGGGAGGGGGGGGGAGGAGCATGGCTCTGGACCCCTTAGCAGCTCGAGCCAGAGCCACAAGGCCGTCACGCCTTCCACACCATTGGCGTTAAAGGTTACTACAATGGTGTACAACCCCCCCTCCCCTTTGAGGAATTCTTGGATCCTCCCGTGCGGTGACAATGACAGTAACACAAGGATAATGAAAGTGACAGAGGCAGTGACAGTCTCAAAGGCAGTAACAGAGATGGTGACATTGATAGTAACAGACAGTGAAGTAAAGAGAAAGAGTGGCAATAACAGTGAGAATGACAGTGACAGTGTCCATAACAGAAATTGGGGCGTTGGCAAAGATGTGCAGTTGTTCTTACAGGAAAGAGAGTAAATGCTGAAGCAACAGTAACAGTGCAACTGACAGTTGCAAATATAATAGCATTGATAGTGAAATAGAAAGTGAGAAGGATGTTGATAAAAAAAAAAGCAATGAGAGTGAAAGAGAAACTGTAACTGAAATTCAAATAGCAGTAACAGAGACAGTGAAAGTGACAGACACAAACACAATTTTTGGCTATTTTTGGCTCCGTTATTTTTTAAAGTTATTTTTGTTTAATTTATTTTTATTTTTGCAAAGAAGTGGGGGGGCTGAAGCCCTCCCAGCTCCTCCCTCCGCACGGTCCCTGCTCAGCCGAAGTAGTCTTTCAAGTCTTTCACGTGGGCACCACAGTGGAGGGAGGAGGCAGGGGGGGGACTGGACTTTGTTCTCTGGCGTTTGGAATACGAGATAAAATGCAGGTTATTTACAAGGAAATGACACGCGATGAGGTGATGTCCAAGGTAGCCTAAGGCGAATTTGACTCGTAGGAAAAGTCAAAGCACATGAGAGTTGCGTGGAAAATGTGCTAAGGATAACATCAAGTTTCATGTGCATTTTTTTTGTAAGGGAGGATTCAGTCGTCAAATTTGGATTAAGCATTGGAAAATGTCATTTAAACACAAGACATTATGCATGGAGAACTTCCAAAGGAGATGTTAACGGGTAGTCAACTTAGAAAGTATATATGGCTTGATCTTTTTTACCCTCGCCAAAAGAGCCTCCACAGGGGCAAAAACAAGATTATCAATCAAATATGCCTCATGCTAATGCTTTGTGCAAATTCTGCCAGAGTCTGCAAAACTAGCCCTTTCAAAACAACTTAATGTCAGGCCTTTTGCTGATGGTGGGTGCGTTGGATGTGAAGGAACGGTACCCAGACGCCCTTTAACTTTTAAGTAATAGAAAAATTCCTTAAGGTCCACATAAAGGAAATGAGTCATTTCGCTGGATAAATCAGAGCACAGTTGTTTGTTAGTCTTTCTTAGTGTGCGTCAATGATGGGTTGATTCAATTGCAAAACTTAGCGACACCCTAATTCCATGACAGAATTGGCATGAGGGTCAATACCCTGACTCTCTGATTGGTACAAAATACCGTAAATGCTGTGATTTGATTGGTGGGTGTGAGATACATCCCGAATGCAGTGATCTGATTAGTGCGCGATAATACCCTAGTGCAGCATTCTAATTGGTGCAAGATACATACACAAACGGCGCGATCTAAGTAGTGTGAGCAACATAGCACTCAATACGCATACATAAATATTATTATATAAAAAAAATTAACTAAAAAATACAGGAACAGTGGCAGTGACAGAGTTAAATGGTGAAAGTAACAGTGACACTGACCGTGACAGGGAGAAACACGTTGACAGAGAGTGAGAAACATTCTCAGTGACACTGACAATGATAAGGCCAGACTGACACTGAAAGAGAGAGTGACAGTGACACCAACATAGACATTAACACTGATACTGAGACTGAGACTAATACTGACAGTGATGCAGATGTTGACAGGGACTTTGTATAGAGATAGTGACTTTGAGAGTGACATTTACATTGATAGAGACAGAATCAGTGTACGTGGCAGTTACTGAGACAGACATTGACGGTGAAAATTGCAGTGAGAGTTAAAATGACAGTATCAGGGAAATTGAATGTAACAGAAACAACCAAACCTGGTTACACTGTGCTCACAAAAAGAGTGCAGAGAGAAAAGGTGCAGAGAGAGTTAGTGAGAAAAATAGGATCAGACACCAGCACAGTGACCAAGAGAGACTGTGACAGTGAGAGATACAGTAACATTGACAGTGTGCAAGAAAATGACAGTAACTGTTGCAGGAAACGTCAGAGTGACAGTGACAGTGAGAATGACATTATAAGAGACATTCACAGCGATAGTTAAAAAATTAATAAGGATAAAGGAAAGGAAAAACAAGAGAAAACAATCACCTGATGACAAAAGAGTGAATCTGCTAGATATTAAAAACAAATTATAATTGGCAAATAAAAAAATAATAAAATATATAAACAATTGAATGAACAAATGCTTTGGTGTATAAATGAGTGAAATGCATCTTTGAATGGCCACGATAAAAAGAATAAGAAACTGCAGAATTGCACGATAGAGAGCCTTTATTTAAGACCAATGTTTTTGGAATAAATGGTTTCTCGATCACTAGTGAGGAACATGAAATTAACTTGAAATCAAAAGAAAATATGTTAATATAGTGCACAGATGGTCCCATGCCCTTGGGCACAGATAATCCCACTTTTCTGGGCACAGATGGCCGCACTCACTTGAACATAAATGTTTCCATTCTCTTGGGCACAGATGTACCTATAATCATAAATACATATGGTACATGGATCTTGGGCACAGATAGTCCCAGATTAAAATACAGGAAGCCGTACAAAAGTTAGAAGGGAAGATGTGTACCCCTAAGACATAAATAAATGGCGAAACGCACACAAGCACACAACAAATAAACTAAGACTCTATAGTAGATAAAAGTCAAATACTGGAAGCAAATATCAGTCGTAAAAGATGGAAACAGAGAAATCTACATGATAAAATATCTGAGAAGAAAAATTAAACAAGGAAGAGGGAGCGCCTCCAAAGAGAACAAGTAGATATAAAGAGGGGATTCTAGTGTAAGGCAAGTGTCAAGGATATGCAAAGCTCCGGGACAAGCCCGGAACACTTCCATTCTTAACTTTCCCCCGATTCCCGCTACTCTACTCATTTTCAAAAACTATAAGATATTAACTTGTAAATATGATTAATGATCAGATGTCTCCCATGAGCAGGCGTGTTGATCTTATCATCCAGAACTATCCTCTTGTCAATAAATGTGATTACGTGATTTTTTTTAGTTTCATACAACAGCCTAAATCTCATTAGTAGGTCACTCTCTCAAACTCGCGGTTGATGTTAAGCTGAGCATCTGAGAGGATGAAGATGTGAGATTTAACTTTTCTTGAACTCGATGGTTTCCTGTTAATCGCGAGATGAACTTCTTCCTTCCTGTTCATCAATCTCAACCCTGAAACGTGAAGATCGTAGTCACTTAGACTCCTCAGATCGATGAAAAGACCGAAACTATCTCCAGCATAAAAGTCTGTTGCATTAATCGCGCTGTTCTCCTTATCAAATCTTCTGAGAACCTCCTCCCACATTTCTCTTATCTTCATTCCTTGACTAAAACTTACTTGGGATTCCATTCATAACCAACTTTACCTCAGCGATGTTGGAATTGTCTTCTCACTGTCTCCCACTGCTGCTGTGTATGGCTCGTAAAAGAGAAGAAGTCCCCTCAGTGATTTCCTTGGGGCATTTACTGTTTCATCGATTATTATGTCACATCCCTTATCTTTTGAGATTGTTTTCAGATGAGTGATATGCTCGTACATGAATCTATTTCCATTTTTGTGGTTAGACAAGATGTTATCAGCGAGTTCTTGACGGTGAATAACCTCATACTTGAGCTGAATGCTATTCAATTCATTAAAAAGACTTGCTGGGTGAGATCCTTTTACAACACTGTTGACAGGTACAAGCCTGAGCTCGAAGAAAGGCCTATAAGAAAGAGATCTCGTGAGAGAGACTGCATGGTCCTTTATAATCTCATGATCCAGTGGAATCCTAAACTTGTTCCCATAAACATCATTGAGCTTATTCTCCTTGTCAACTCCAGAGGTCTTCTTATCTCCAGATTTGTATCTGATCTTGGAAAGATCTTCCGACTGAATACTCGCCCTCTCACTCTCACTCAAGAAGAGGTCATCATAGAGTTAGAATAGAACATAGCCGTCAGTGTCTTGAACGATTTCTCCTGAGAATTTAACTATCAGTCGATCAACAGGAGCTCTTAATACATTGTTCTCGAAGAACCGTTTTGCTTCACCACTAACTGATAAGTCGAAGATGAGTGCAGGGGATCCCGGCACAAGTACTACATCATCATCAAGCCTTGGAACTGGGACACCAAAGATTTTGACCGAGGAAGCCCTAGTAGGGTTAAATGTTATTCAATGAATCATGCGGTCCGCTTTGAGGGCATTTGACTTCTTTTTCAAAAATTGGGCTGCTTTGTTCACTGACTTCCATTTTAATAGATATTCTATTGCAAATGACTGAATTTAGAGATACTGAACCTCTATTGGATCACATTGACGATGATGATTGCGATGAAGAGGTTGGAGATATAACAAAACTTTTTCAACCTGATTATAATTCAAATGGCTGAACAAAGAACAATGAGCACGGGAGAAGAGAAAGGACCAAAAACTGCTGGAACATCTTTCATCGAGGGCGATATATATAAAACACCTGAAGACTTTGAAATCATAGAAGCTAGTGAAAAACTTAAATTCGAATATCCAGTCAGGAAACGTATCATGCTAAGAGTTGAGGGAGAAAGAGATTATACAGTCTCAGATGCTTTTGGTAATAGAGCCTCAGGTAAATATGAGGTATTTGAAAAAGATGGTACTTTTCAAAAGTATTTCCTCGATCTTTTCAATAAAAGCTTTAGTCCAAAACATGAAGAAATGATTTCCGGACAAGGATAAAAAAAATTAAAGGGACACAGAAATTAAATCAGGAAGATGAGAGGATTGCTGATGATAAAAATGTAGCTTATGAATTAAGAGAACAATCAAGAAAGAATAAGTGAGAAAAGGCAACGGATTAATGTTCTTGAGAATGAGAGAAAAACTTGAAGAAGGCACTCCACTAAGAGAGAGAGAGAGAGGATATCAGGATATGATACTTCGGGATCCATTAAGAGAGACACTACATTCACACAAAACACGAACAATAGATGGAAAGGTGTTGCATTTTTTGGAATATTTGTTGGTTATTCAAGCAAACTTTGTGTGAGCGTCTCTTCACTTTCCAATATAGTCAAGAGATGACCCTCAAAGAGGGAAAGAGATCAACCAATTAGGTGATGAGGCTTCAAGAAGTTTTGTTGGCTTTGAATAATGACGTGACCAGGTCACAAGGGAAATGACAAAGCATTATGTGAGGATAAGAAAAAGGAATGTGAACGTACACAGAGATCGGGGAATTGTCGAGCGATTAGATTGAACTTTGTGTGAGCGTCTCTTCGCTTCCCAATGTAGTCAAGAGACGAACTTCAAAGAGAAAGAGATCAACCGTGGAGGTGAAGAGGCTTCAAGAAGTTATGTTGATTATTATGAGGCTTCAGAAAGTTTTTTCGGCTTTGAATAGTGAAGTGACTAGGTCACAAGAGAAATGACCAAGCATGATGTGAGGATAAGAAAAGGGAATGTGAAGGTACACAGAGATTAGAGAATTGTCGAGCGACTCAATTGAACTTTGTGTGAGGGTCTCCTCACTTTCCAATTTAGTCAAGAGATGAACTTCAAAGAGGGAAAGAGATCAACCGTAGAGGTGAAGAGGCTTTAAGAAGTTTTGTTGGCTTTGAACAGTGAATTGACCAGGTTGATAGGAAGAAACCTATCGATGCAATCAAAGACAAGTCGCCGGACGCATAGAGTTCAACCACTTATTCAAGACCAGTTGGCCTGAAGGAACAGTGACTCGGCTTCTCAAAGAACGTGAGATATCACTATGCTGCTGGTGAGCTGGAAGGTGGCCAGAGGCGAGCCACAGATCCAATCTGGTCTCTGAAGGTCTTCAATATCGAAAAATCATTTGTGAATAAGGAAGAGCCTGTTCTCTACTACCTGAAGGATGAATCAAAGCGTGGTTTCGTCATAGAGGCGCTTCAGATTTTTCCTCCTGGAACTGGGTTGCCTTCTAAAAGAATTCGTTGATTTGAAAAAAACTTATTTAAAATGAGTTTCTCAAGAGACCCAAGCAATCCTGATGAATCAATTAAAAAAACTGATAAAGATATCAACAAATAAAAAGATCGTCAATCTTGTCAATCCAAATGACCACCAAGACGCAACAACCAGGAAGTATGTCGATAAAAAGAGACAGAAACGATTTATTTATTCTCTTTTTTGTCAAAATATGCTTCCAGAAACCTCTTTATTGAGACATTCATCAAAGAAAAAAGCAACATGCTGGTATCACTTTTTCTTTTTAGATGGAAATAGGCATTTCAATTTTCCTTTTATCAATGATCCTCATATCTTAAGTGTCTTTAGTGTTATCAAGGTATATAGGTATATAAGAGAAGTTTAAGTAGAACAACGATTCATACAAGAAACTGCATGATTGGAAATGAATGGATTCGAGGATATTGTCCTTCTCTTTAAAAAGATGATGTAATCAGTGGAATCAGACCAAAAATAATTGGGGGTGTTCCATTCATTATTGTTGGAGAAACACAGAACCATGCAGAGTACAAAATAAAGATTTGGAATTTGTTTATATTGACGCTAAACCTTTGGCAGGATTCAAAACAAAAGCAAACTCGAAAAATTTCAGATGCCACTGGAATGGAATATTGGGAGATTCTGCAATGAATACTTTTTTCTGGTGTAACGCAAAAAGAATTTGTCAACTCTACTGCGAGATGATTTGATAATGATGAACGTTATGTACGGGGAAATTTTGAAAAAACAAAATGGAGAATGGAGATCGTTTTCATGAAGGACTTAACTGAGAACTGTCGTTCTTTTCTCTTTAACAAAGGCACAATTTTGACAGCAGAACAAATCAAGGCACACCACGACTTCTTCCTAAGAAGGTACAACATTGATGCCAATCCTGTTGTATGAAACCATGAAGCA
The DNA here is from genome assembly GCA_942486045.1 of Pocillopora meandrina. Lineage (NCBI taxonomy): Eukaryota > Metazoa > Cnidaria > Anthozoa > Scleractinia > Pocilloporidae > Pocillopora > Pocillopora meandrina. The sequence continues at coordinate 4,501,720 of CALNXJ010000014.1, forward strand.
TGCTTGCACGTGCAAAGACTTTGAACATTACAAGTGACGTTCTTAAATTCAGACGTGATGATGCGTGATGAAGCAAAGGCATAAAAGCTTCACACAAACAATTAACACCCCGATCGTTCAAGAGGAACACCCTCATAAGAACTCACGAGTGAGACATTGTAAATATTATTGGCCTGTGAAAGCTTGAGGGTCTAGGAATGGCGGGAAGAAGCCTATATCTCTCTGGTCGATTTTCACGAACGATCTGTGATAATGCAGTCTCCCTCAGCTAAAATCACCATTCGCGTACCGCAGGGTAGCATTCTTGGCCCGCTGTTACTCTCGGTGTTTAAAAATGGCATCCAACTTGTACTTAAACACTCCAGGGTCACTATGTCTGCTGATGACATGGCGTTTTATTGTCCCAAAAATTCGCCAATTGATATGCAATCAAAGCTTAATGTGGACTTACCAGCGATCACATCTTGGCTATATGACAACAAGCTGACACCAACTGTTACAAAATCGAAGCTCATGGTCAGTTCAATAATATAGCTCATGTGGCTAGTAATGATCGACTAGAGAAAATTACTAAATTCCGTGGCCATAAATCAATACCTAACGTGGCATGATCATATTGATCAATTGGAGACATGGGGTCTTAAAAGAGAATTAAACGTCTACCTATTTGCGCAAGGAAGATTTTTGTCACGACGATGGTCATCCCCCATACTTTTATCTGAAAGTATCGTATAGAGCGACAAAAACGACAAAGTTTTCGTAGATTCTATTCAAGTTCTCCAAAATAAAGCAGCCAAGTTGGTCCTGTAGAGGGCTCCAAATTGTTCTTCAGCTTAAGCACTTTTAAATCTGAACTAGATGAATCAACCAGAAGATAACTGCCATCTTTGTATGTATAACTTAATAAATAATAACGAAAGAAACAACATGCTAATCCGTGGTTCTGATTATCATAGTCATAACACCCGCTCAAAGGACGCTAATCAAGTAGTAACTGGGGTTTGCTCAGATTAGTGACAAGACGATCTAAGATCGTAAGTCGGGCTACAGGTAGACTCGCTGTTACAAGTGTTGACCATTCACGGTGCGTAGTGGTTCTAAAAGAAATACAGAGATACCATGGTCCTGGTTTGTGGGCGTGGCGTAAAATGTTTTCACCCCTGAGAGGCACCAATCCTACAACAACACACTGTCACATATTTTTGGTGCAATACCCTGACAAGTATCACGGAGGCTGCTGCTGTTGTGGACCTTTTGAGGCTGAACAGCCCAAGAGGTACTAAACCCGCCCTTTTTAACCTCTAAAAGCTATGATGAGCACCTCAGTCCCTTTCTAACAAAGCGTAGTCAGAACGGGTTAATTTTTCGGTGTTTGTTCATGCGTGAAATATTCAACTTTGTCTAGACAAACTGTCGCGCTTCATCATTTACAGTTATGGGAAATCCGTACTGTCGAGCACCGACTTTAATTTGAACGCGTGAGAAGGCTATACAAACGACATTAAACAGGATTTGGCGGAAAGTAAATCTTGATTAAAAGTGGTATGTACGTGCAGAAACATAAACACGGTAAATTGACAGTATGGACACAAGCTTGCATGTTTCACGCTTGAGCAAATACGTAAAAGCTGAATACTGTAATGTAAACAAAAATACTCCCTGTAGCACGTTTCAAATTTCGAAACTTTTTACTTGTTTACGTTTCCAGGAAGCTTTTAAAACGGCAGCCGGCTGTTATTTTGAACCCTGAAGATAATACCGGAAAACGATGTAGATCAGACTATTCAATCATGATTGCTTACAGGGCTGATAACTGACTTATCTTTCAGGCTGATAAAAGAAATGATAACCGAGTGACACTGCCATCTGCCAAAAAAATTGTTAAGATTCCCGCTTTCAAAGATTCCCCATTTTGAAGATTCCCGCTTTTAGAGATTCCCCGTTTTAAAGATTCCCGCTTTTTAAGATTTTCCGTTTTAGAGATTCCCGCTTTTAAAGATTCCTCGTTTTAAAGATTCCCGCTTTTGAAGATTCCCGCTTTTATAGATTCTAGTGAGACCTTCGCTAAATCATTTGATTCTCTCGCTATTTTGAGTTCGCGGAACGACCCGTTTCGAATATACGCCATTACACAAGCCATCTTTTAGAGTGGGTCTGCTGCGAACGGTGTGTGGGTCTGTATGCTTGAGCATAGAAAAGATGACACCATTCGTTAAGGGATTCGACAAATCCTCCATGTTTCGACATGGTGGAAAGAAAGTTGCGCCCCTACTACGTGTCTGTGGTATCCTCCATTGCACGTAACTGAGTTTCGTGGAGAAACTCGAGGGTAAACCTATAGTCGGTCGCCCGACTAAATAGTGTAACGATATTTAGTTGGTTGCGTCAGAGCTTTGTATTCCCTTACTTGGCAATAAAGTTTAGTTGGTAAAAAGCACATAGTGACTGCTGTCTTACATCAAATAGTGCTTTACCTGATTGGAATGCTCTGCCTTTTGCAGTTAAAATGTTTACCTCTTCGGTTTTAAATTGTCATTACTTACAGGTTTAACTTTTTAAGTAATTTTCCATTTTATTCCTATTTTTGATAGTACTTTAAGTTCTCTTCACCTATTTCCTCTTATCATAACTGTTATATAAAAAAGTTTTGTTACATCATTGAGTTGATATGCGCATGTTCAACTAGAAAGCATAAACAAACGAAGTCGTGTTTCACTGTTCGTGCATTCGTCATTATTACTTGTATACAACATTACCATTTTAGTTCCTTTAGCTGAGTTTTGTCATTTAAGTCTTTCTGGGACTGACTATAACCAGTTTTAATTTTTTTTATTTTATCTGAGTTAGTGAGGACCTCCCTAAAAAACCAAGTTATCTGACAGAAGCTTCCTCTATAAACACTCGAAAATTCAGCTTTAGAAACTCCTAACAGTGGCCCATTTACATCATCAACTCAGGTGATAGACCCAAGTTATCCTGTATATATGGATACCCATTTCAAAGGCCGGCGTCACCCGTGCTCAAGCCAGCCTAACCGATGAAAATGCAGCGGGCCTAACGTCAAGGCTAGTGCCCACATGCAGCCCAGACACCAACTTATCCAAGGGTGGGTTGCAAATGGCCCAGTGTGGAAAGCTCAGGAGGGTGAGGAGGGTAGGAATTTGACTAATCAGTCATGGGTTGGGGAAATTTTCAATTTTGAAAACTTTATTCTTGGATATTGACTCTAAGTTTTCTGTTTTTGTTTGATTTGTAGAATACACATACACCCGCTTTAAAAACGTTGCAACATTAGAAATACATCATACATATACAATATATATATATGTATATGTATATATATGTGTATATATAGAGATTTTGTTAAACAAGGAGTGTTTGCACTGTTAGCAGTTTACTTTTGTTTCTTTGTAAACACATGCATCTATCGGTGTGCATAGATATATATCTGCATATTATATATACATAGTATATATACGCTATACATATATATATGTAGCACATGTATATGTATATATACATAGTACATATGTATATAACAAACATGTTGAGACCCCTGAGGAAGGAAAATGCCAAAACATGTTGGGTCTTGAATAAAGCATTGAAAACAGAAGCCTATTCTCTGTTGTGCAAATTATACATATATGAATAAAAGCATGGTACCATGCCTTGGTTGATATATGTATTTAACAAAAAAATATAGACTATATACAAAGAGACTATTTTCATCCCTGTACTTTCATCCAAAATAGTCTCTTTTATTTCCCTATCTCAATATCTAGCATGCTCTACTTCTACGTACCGAACACTGTATTATGGAGAAATTGAAACATGTATATGTATATATATTTGAGTGTCTACAAATAAGCAAAAATAAACTGCTGAACACTTCTTTAACCTTAGTTCAACCAAAGAAATACTTTACTTTCAACTTATAGATAAATCGTGTCGCTCTCTTCTTTTATTTGCTAACAGTAGCATATAGCGTTACGTTTAAGAGCAAATCTATTTGTATATGTATCTCTTATTTATTTAAGAACACTTCCATTACCCCTAAATGAATGAGGATGGCAGAAAACCATCAAATCTCGTCACTCCTGAATAACTCATTACTTGCTCATTCATTATTAAAACTTATCAAATTAAGGTTAAAATAGAATCTCCCACCTTATCGAAAAAAGAACATCCTTGGACAATTCAATGATTGTATCAACCTCAAAAGAAACTTTGTAATAGCAGTATCAGGGGCTTCAACCATAAGTGATAAGCAGGACATGTTAATTTGGGATGGGAAAAACTGGCTCTGTCACACCACAAACAAGAAAAAGTTGTGTGAGTTACACATTTTGTAAGTTGTTATTCCTGTGAAAGGCTTCAGCTTCCTGCACAGCTCTTTCCAATTCTTTCTTCTTTTCATCAAATGGATGACCATTGCCGCCCATCACAATAATGGGCTGTGTGCGATACGGTTGTATTTTCTCGACATTGAGCAGGTGAAAGATAATACGGTCCACTTCCTTTGGCAGCTTGTGACTCCAGCGAGAAGAAAGGAATTCTGGAATATTTTTCTTCGTTCCACTATAGGTAAAGAACGCGGGAATGAATCTGTGAACATCAGGATTCTGAGAAATCTGTCCTCGTATGAGATTTAATTGGCATCTGATGTTCAAGGCTAGAAAAATAAAAGTATCGATTAGAGTAGTTAAAACAATGTGTTCATACTGAAAGTGCATACATAGCAAATACTAGAAGTTGGTTTCGGTTTTCTTCCATAATATGTTTTGTCCTTCTTTACATTGCTCTCAGTGCCGTTGTGTTTTCATCCATTTTGGTGAACGTAAAAAAATTAATGGCAAAAAGGCAGCCATAAAGTTCTGCCCTCTGCATGACTTTGTTGGACAACAATGCACACCTTATGAGATTTATGTATTGAGAGAGGGAAATTAACTTTAGAGGCAAACACACCAAAAACAGAAGCATCCTAAACTTCAGGGCTAGGAGAATTTTAAATAAACTTTAGGGCCTTGAAAATGGTGTGATACTACCTTACATCTGTTATACAATGGGGCAGATGAAGGGAATCGGTACTTTAAATGTTACTTGTTACAGTAAAGTAAAAACGTTGTTGAAACTATCAGGAAGATGGTGGTGTTTAGTAAAGATACAGACTTCTACCTATTTGGAGTTTGATGTTTGTCAAAGTTTAGAATTTTTAAGTTCCTACAAATAAGATTGGTGTGTACATCAAAATTACTCTTTGCAATAAATCTAATAGTCTTCTAGAGTGTAATTAAACATTTGAGATTAGATTGATAAATTTAGTCCCTAACAATTGCACAACAACCTACATAGGTATTAAGTTAGCTGTAAAGAGAGTATAAATAATGATTTCGTGCAAAGTTAGTGGCTTGAATTGCAGATAATTTCAATTGATTTTGACGTCTTTTCCGTAACATGCTATACTTGAGGTTACCAAGACAAGTGTTTCTCTGGTATCACTCTTAAAAACAGAACTTTACAAGCAGGATCAAATTGAATTTCAAAGATTGAGAAATGCAGATCAAGGTTTAGCTGTCTGGTTCTGTTTTATTTTGAACAAAATAAATTTTGATTTTCATGGTTAGTGAATTTCAAAATCTTTTGATGTCATGTGTATTATTAGATGAGGAAGCAAGTCAGTCTGAAACTCTCGCTCTGTCTGCCCGTGACTCCTCAGAAACCTCACAAAGTAAAACTGAAAACACCTTGACATTTTCTAGAGTTCTTTCAGTTGACATTTCCCATTACAATGCAAGTTTTGTCAACAACAGTTAATGCTGTTCTATAAAATACCACATTACATTTGTACACGTTAAAAACACAGCGATATGTCCATCCAGAGGACTTTTTCATAAGGTGTTGATATGATGTGCATTGATCTCTGACGTACTCCAAATTTGATGCATTTTAATGAAGAAATATATGCACTTTACATTAGTGACTGATCTACAAGAAAAGCAACTATTAATTGCTGTTGAGCAACACCATTAGCTCCATAAAACTCTAGCTCAGCTATGATCGTAATTAACGGTGTCAAAGGCTCTAGGTAAGTCAGGAAACAGACCAAAAGAACATTTCTTTGATCAATTGCGCCTGACATTGCACAGGCAGTTGAATTGTATTTGTTAAGCCATATTAATTACAAGAAAGCATGATGAGACAGAAACTAGTCCATAACTGGTAAATAAAGAGAGAAGTTGCTGGTTTTTAAAAATGATTGACTTTTTTCTATCTTCAAAAAAACCAAGGCGAACACAATATGCTTGCCAATTGTGAGTAAGTTGTCTCTGAAGATCTGGTAGAAGGCTGTGGCAGATGAAGTACTTGTGAGAACTATTTGAGTTCACCAAAGGCAAAAGATTTCCCATATTTCTCTCTCTTTCCACATCGCGAAGGTGTTCTCGGAATCGGTCACCCAGTCGTCTTCCTGTTTCGCCGATGTATAACTTATTGGACGCTCACGATGCAAAACTTGTCCTTTCATTCATAACGTAGAGAAAATATCGGGACCCAAAAGATCCATTAAGATCATTGATCACTTTACGTGTACCTCCGCCAATGTTATTTACTGTATAACTTGCACTTATTGCAATAAGTTATACATCGGCGAAACAGGAAGACGACTGGGTGACTGATTCCAAGAACACCTTCGCGATGTGGAAAGAAATGACAAGGACGCATCCAAACCAGTCGCTAGACACTTTAATCTTCCTTATCATTCTAAACAGCATATGGCAGTTTGCGGCCTTTCCTTACATCTAGGCAGTTCGGAAAGCCGTAAAACACTAGAACGAAAATTTATATTCCAAATCGGCACCCTTAATCCCCACGGAATCAACGAGCGCTTTTCATTCAACTAATTTATTCCTGTTTTCTCGTCACCACATTCCCACCAATGGCGTAGCTCCACTTTCTACATATAAATCCACACACAACCCACAATTCCTCTAATCGCTCTGACGAAGGGCTAACGCTCGAAACGTCAGCTTTTTTACCCTCTACGGTGGCTAATTTACGTTTTCAACCCAGTTGTTAACACTAAATTACCTGCTTAACTTCAACTTGACTATCTTGAATTTCCAAAATGCATGCAAGTTTTGTATTTTTTGATGTGATATATATAGTACTAAGAAACTGAGACAATGTTAGCCATGACCAATGCAAAAATGACAAGCTACAGGATTCTCATCTTTAAAATATCAAATTGTATCCTGTTGGGAAATAACAGGCTGCACAGCCATTAAATCACTAATAGACCTGACTTCATAGAGAAAAATAAAGGCGCTGCTGCTGCTTTTAGCTATATGTAGAGAATTTCGTCAACAAAATATGAGAACAAAAACATTTTTCACTCCATGATGCACGTAGTGAGGTTTATCAGAGTATATTTGGTTGTATTGTTTACACAAAAATGGCATCTTCCTGATGGTGAAAATCCACTCTCAAGAATGCAAGAGAGAAAGAATGCAGTTCTACTTACGATCATCTCCTTCTTCCAAACTGCTGTGACATCTGACTGACATTTTGTGCGAGGCAAGAACCACCACACAATGCGAATTCTTCACTTGGTCTTCATACCAGCGAGGAACATTGGGTGCTATATCCAAGGTATTCCACATATCTATACTAGCCTCTATCAGCTCCGTAGAATTCAACACAGCACCAAAACAATGAACTACATGATTACACTTCTCGCAGCATCTGGTGTACATGATAAAAACTCGTTTCTTGTCTGAAAACAAAAGAATTATAAAGAGGTGATGCTACAAGGTGTTAATTCTGATGCTATAGGAATTCCTTTCTTTTCAATGGACACCCAGGAGACCTTTGCTAGTGTGGTTAAATACAGGATGACAGTATAATAAACCTTAAAGTAAACTGTGCAGTGCTAACAAGCTTAACTTTATGTCTGTGTTAGGGTCAAAATTAAGGTCTATTGAGGGCGTTGGCTTAATATAGGCTTCACTGTATTTCATAGTATGAGTATACTTACATAATATAGTTGCATGTTATCAGAAACTGACAGTGTCAATTGTCAATCCAAATACACATCATTACCCTCAAAATAAATTCATTTCATTTTAAACTTATGGCATACAACATACCTGACTCAAGCAAAGGATCATTTAGATGAGGCCTTGGTAGAGGGTGATCTGGAAGTCTGATACGTACTGCAAAAGAAGAGGTCAGAACTCTTAGAGGAAAGGCAGGTTTGCCATAAAGCAAACAAGGAATTTGATGACATATGATAGTTAATATTCTTCACACCACATAGAATGAAATGAAGTTTGCTTTGAAATTCATACCTTGCCAAAAAAATATTCTGTACATCACCAGTAAGGAACAAATAAAAAGTCCAAGGAAAGCACCCACAACAGCTATCAAGAGTTTTTTAGTAGAATCTGATTGCCCTCCAGGTAAAACTATAAGAAAATAAAGAGTCATTCAAATATTCATTAATGCAGACACTTCATTATTAAAGTTGGCAAAGTGGAGCAAATTTATGAGACAAATTTTGTCTTTACACTGTGGAGGTGGTTGAATTTTGTGGATTGTGTATGCCTACCCATAACCAGCCATTTGGAGGGGGGCTTTGTGCAGGCTAGATGTTTAAAAGCCAAGACATCTTGGCACAAAAGCGAGGCTACTGACCCATGATACCCAGGCTGGTGGCCTATCATTAATGTGTTCCACTGTGTCTCAATGGCTCTTGAGAGAATATAAGGTATCATTTCAAAAGTTTCCATCAGAACCAAAACGGTATTCTGAATGGGTTGTCAAGATTCCCTGCAACTCAAGAGGCAATTTTAATTGTTGTTTACCATAATATAATGTAAGCTTTATCAGAAAATGGCCACCACTTTACTTTTTATTTGAACTGTTGTCAAGAGTTCCTCATCAAATATGGCCTTGATTTTTGTTTAAGGCCAAATAAATGTACTCAGCTAGTATGTAACAATAAGTAACTTGTTTATTATATTTATTGCCTGTATCACTAGCTTAATCCTTTAACAAACAGTTATTCCTCATACTTAAAGGATAGAGACAAAAGAACTTCAGCATATAGAAAGATTTTCTGCTCTCTGCTGTTCTTTGCATGTTTATCTTCCCATATATAAGGATATATCAGTAGGCTAATGTAACAGATCAAAATTCTGGAGAACTTGACCCCTTGATAATTTATTTTTTGTTAAAGAACGTTTTTCTTCATAACTTGTGCGTTTAAGATTTAAATTTAGTTTTTACCACAAAAATGAAAAAGGCTTGAAACATGGGCCTCGGGAAACTGAAACAATTTTTCACTGAAAATCTTCAATAAAGTTGTTTGGTTAAAAGCAGATGCAAGGGGGTTAAACAGGCTACTTTTAACTCCTGACAGAGCATTTTTCTTTCAAAAATTTAACCCACACTTTCTCAAGTGAATCAGGTGCTACTCTAGCTGTTCTTGGCTGATGCCATTCCTGCACTCACAAATTTTTAGGAGCATCTCAAGAGCTCATGACCAATGATCAGCAGTTGAAGTTTCAGACATTTCGTTGTTATGTACTGTGTTACATCATGTCATGCGTTTTAGCCTCACTTTTGTGCCAAGATAGCTGCTATGTGAGAAGAATCCATTGTGCAGTCAGATAAGTGGTCCTGAAGCTTTTTTTTCTTTTTTTCGGTGACAGAAAGAAACATTTCCACCACCTGATCAGAATTCCAATGCAGTCTCTCTGAAAGCAGTCTGGTGCATTTCAGGTTTACAAAATCACTTTCTTTCAAACTTTGCCCATGAATCTGTCCTAGTCTAAAGGTAATTGAAACTACCTTGGTTTTCAAAACTCTTTCAAAATAATTTTTTAGCGTGAAAATTGCTTCAGCCCTCATGGCTCATTTCTAACAGAGCCAATTATCAAAAATAACTGTGACATGAAAACAAAAGAAAAATGTGGATATTGATGGCTGTCTTCATTCACTTGAGACCCACGATACCTAGTGTGAGATCTGTAACTGTGTGATTTCTAACTTCTCCTTGAGATAAGTTCTATATCCCTTTAAGGTGGATATTTGATGTTTCTCTGTGAAACTGATTCTTAATTCTCCCAATGCTTAGGTTAATATTTGTATCAGAGTACTTTTAGTCTTGGGGCTACTGAATGTATATCAGACTCACGAAATAATTTGTGAGTTTTTGGGTAATAAATATTGTGCACATATAGACTTCACTTGTGGTGAAAATCCTCAATACAGTCACATTGATACAATTAACAATACTTCTGCAAACCTTGTGGTGGTGCTGTGGGTAGTGGGATTAACACAGTCGTTCTTACATATTTTGTGTATGTCTGGTTGATCTTGCCCCTTAACTGAAAATGAATAGCATAAATGAATATGTTGACTCACTACCCTTATGCTGTCATAGGTGTAAAATAGATGAACTTTGACTATATTCTTCACTTGACAAATAGATGAATACATGCGAAACTTACATAAGGGTTTTGTGACCACTGGTAATTACAAGTGAGAAGTAAACAATGTGGAAAATATTTGACATCACAACAAAGCTTACACATATGTAAACATTAGATGTAAAAAGCTAAATAAAGAAATAAGCAAAAACTCCAATTCAATGACTGTATAAACATACTTAAGTGACGCTCTCGCTAAGAGCGGTCCTCTCGACTTTCCGTCGGAAAAAAGTTTTATTTTATTTTTTGCCCATGAAAAGGGTTTAGGACACATGTTTCAAAAGTAGCTAAGTTGTTCTCCAATTCTCTTTTTTTGCGTTGCCACAATACAAAAATGACTTTTGGCCAGTCCACCCCTGTGGAAAGCGATCGAAAGTGTAAATTTCAAAGATTTTGTCCAGCGCACAGTGACTGCAACAATGTAGCTCACGGAATTCTATCTCGCTACAAGTTGCAAGATGTATTCAGTTAGTTCACAGACAAAATGTGGAAACTTCAGTTGAAAAATTTTTCATATCAACGTGATCAGAGGAGACCCTTCTCTTCGACCTTAATTTGCGTATCAAAAATTCACTACTTTGTACGAAAGAATTCTAAAAATGCGGGCGTTAATCGGGCTGAAAAAGCATATCAGTGCATAGTCTATACACCAATGAGGTCACGGATTGCCTCAACCCTGCAGGTATATCTCTAGCTTCCATCCACCAACATATTAGAAACAACGCAAATCCATGTGTTTACTCATTGCGCTCGTGTCAAAGATCATTTGCATGATTCTGAAAATTGACCAAGATCTCCTTTTGAGCGTTCAAAGTTCGTTCGTTCATCTTCTACATTGAGGATTGTCCTAAAACGTTGCGTAAACGTGATCGGTCGTACCTGAATACATCTTGTAACTTGTAGCAAGATAGAAAGTCCTTGACCTACATTGTTGCAGTCGCTGCGCGCTAGACAAAATCTTTGAAATTTACACTTTCGATCGCTGTCCACAAGGGTGGTCTGGCCAAAAGTCATTTTTGGATTGTGGCAACGCAAAAAAAGAAAATTGGAGATCAACTTAACTATTTTTGAAACATGTGTCCTAAACCCTTTTCATGGGCAAAAAATGCAAGAAAACTTTTTTCCGACGGGAAGTCGAGAGGACCGCTCTTAGTGAGAGCGGCACTTAAAAGAAATACAGGGCAATTATAAACAAATATTGTAGCATAATAATCTGAAAAAATCCTATGGATAAGGAGTTTTCTATCCCGCTTTATTACCAGAGTTACTAAACTCTACCCATTATGGAACACGAAGTTATCAAAGTTTACCCTTTGTTATGCTGTTCTCTCTTGAAACTATATCGTTGTTCTCGAATTTACCCTAAATTGCCTAGATTTGTAATTGCTTTACCATTTACCTTAATGGAGTAGTTAAACCTCATGCAAATGTCTTTTTTAAGTTGAATGATATATCCATAGCCTTCCTGCAATGAATATACATATATATAGATATCAGGAGGTAGTTTTGCATTCCTCAACACCAGGTACTTGAAACAAGAAAGGGGGTAGGTTTCCAAAGAAACTGTGGTGCTGCGTCGGTGGGAGAATATAGCAGGTAATTTAGTGTTAACAAGAGTTAGAGTTGAAAACGGAAATTGGCCACCATAAAGGCTAAAAAAGCTGACGTTTCGAGCGTTAGCCCTTCGTCCATCACTCTGACAAAGGGCTATAACGCTCGAAACATCAGCTTTTTTATCCTTTACGCTGGCCAATTTACATTTTCAACTCAGTTGTTAACACTAAATTACTTCTAACAATACATTGTTACAGTTATAGTATTGACTGCTGCCTCTTATAGAAAAAAATAATTATGCAACTTAAACTTATAAGAATTGAGAGCTAAACTGATAGTTTTCTGCAACTTATTGTTGCAAAACTGCCTATAAGGCTGAAATATTGTCAGTATATATTTGCAGGTGATTATCATTAAAGTTGTTAGTTTATCAGACAGATGTAGAAACCTTGATTGATGGAGGATTGCGTCATATCCTATTATTATCTTTCCACAGGAGGTGAAATACCATAACATAATCATTTCAAAATGGTCACCATTAGTCTCTTTCAAAACCGTTGCTTAAGCTTATTGAGCAATGTTGGGGTGGGCAGGTGAGGGGGGGGGGTAAGAATATGTTGCTATTCAAGACCAAAAAGAGTTGCATTTGCATATTTTTTTCTGAAAATTCAACAGAGGTAAAATGATCATCTTGTTATCTAGGTCTTTTGTCTTGATGCTTCTTCTGTGGCTGCAAATCTTAATATTCTTTTCATTTGTTATCGCAGCCACTTCACAACTGACAAGTGTACCAACATTTATACTAAGCTCACGAGTGGGTGTGCATCATTGTAACATATGATAAATCATAGGGCTTTGCATGGGAATTTCAGCTATCATAAAAAAAGGTCCAAAACAGCTTTGGTTATGTGCCTATTCTCTACCTCTGTTCCTCTACCTCTAGTGAATCACTACTTCTGTTCATTAATAATATAAATAAAAAAGTGTTTATCAAACCAAGAGAAGGGGACAGAGAGCAACAATCAGGGCATCAGCCAGGATACTTTCCAATAGTTTGTCTTACATGTCATGCAACATTCTTGGAGGGTGGTGTGGCTACAACAAGATGGCCGGCTTTGCTTAATCAAAAGGTTGTTTGGCTACACCAGTCATGCATTGGTTTGCTTTGCATGTTGCATTCGTTTTCCCAAAGAAAAAGAGAGAGAGAGAGAGAGAGAGAGAGAGAGAGAGAGAGACTATCTTACTTTAAATAACTAAACTTGAAATATCTCAAGACCCTGCAAGGGAACCTCTCTCTTTGTCCAATAATCCCTCCTGATAAGACTTGGAATCTTAAAATGATACTGATAAACTGGTGAACATAATTGCTCTTTCCAGTACCAGAATCTTCTCATGATGGTTTAGGTGTTGCTATCATTTTCCTTCAAGGGGTAATAAAAATAGTAGAACTTGCAGTTGATAGAGCAGAAAATTAAAAATTGCTGACCATCCTTTAGATGACTGCTTGAGAAGCAAGGTCACCATATTTTAAGTATGTTACAATGTTCTTGACATCTTAGGTTCAAAACTTTGAACCTGTGGAGCAAAAAAGGAGAGCCATAACACAAAAAGGGGATTTCAAGGCATTATTGGACCTATGTAACAATGTATTCTGTTTCAATCCAGTCAAATTTCCCCCTTCCTGATTAGCATTTTCTGCTGTTTGTTTTATATTTAGTTTTTTATCATTATTGCATAGCCTATCACTGTGATATGGATGAGTTTCAACGATCGTTTATTGCTACAAATTACTCTCTGTTTATGTTTGCAAGACATCCTTAATTTTCAGTTTCCCTTGGCTTTGATAATGTAAATAATCGAAAAGTCCATACAAAGAAGATACCTCTCTTACCTTGACCTCTGCTTTCCCATTACACTCTTGAGGTTTTTGAATGTTGTTCCATTCAATTTGGAATGTTGTGATACTCTGACATTGTTCTTTCAAAGGTAAAGCCCATTCTAGAACAATTTTCTGGTCAGTGTACTTTGCTGTGACGTTTATAAAACAGTCTGTTCACAAGAAGGAAATCAAAGTTTGAAGAGGATCAATGCAATTTAGAATTTGGAAAATATAAGGAGACTTACAAATTTTTTGTTTTTATAGTAATGTATAGAAATGAAATTTAACAACTTTTTTTCTCAGCAGAAGTCTAAGCTCCTTTTTGCTAGCAGATGGAGGTTGCATTAATGCAATAGAGCTTATATCTTTAGATTCCTTTAATAATTTCTTCATATTTCTCCCAAATGATGAGAAATTTAGATTTGTGGTTCAGCTTGAGAGTAATCAAAACAGTAATAGACCATTGGAAAACTGAACTGTGCAAAGCATAACTGGACAGTTAGAATACTCAATAACTACTGGTATGTAAGAATTTTTTTGTTTAAAAGCTCTACCTAGAGTAGGCAACTGAATTTAATGCAAAGGCAAAATTTTACTACATTTTGAAACTCTTTTGCTTCAGAACTCTAATTTCAATTACGTCAACAATGCAGCAGTTGTACAAAGCTGACAACTCAAAGGACAAAAACATACAATGAAAAACAACTTACAGCACTCTGACAAATTCATGTACAGTTCAAATTGACACTTCTCTGTAAAAAAGGAAATCATCTTATTAATCCTACCAAGTCAGAAAAAGAAAGAGTTGGTAACTACACTCTATGCTTTCAATTTACATCAATTAGTGGATACGTGTAAGGTATCGAAAACAAAACAAAAACAAAACAAAAACCCGACAGTAGTCATTGACCAGGATTCTGTGATCTAATAGGAGTAAGATGGAAAATTTTACTTTCACTGATGAAACAAAAAGGTTGTTAGTAAAGGTAAATTAAGATGCAAAACTCAGTGTTATTCATTATTCCAGTAGTATGACTGGACCATTTTGAAGTTTTCAAACCAAAATATTCATTTTCCCAAATACACCTGTCATCTATTCTTCAGTTTCAGTTTCCACCATCCCACATTCTGTAGTCTGTTTTAAAAAGGTCATTGAAATCATAGTATGGCTGGTTATCAAGAAAAATACCTGGTACTTTCACACTCAGGTGTACTAGATTGTTGTCATTCTCATGATGTGATGGCATACTCTGTACTGTGATCTGGTATGTTGCTCCATATCGGATGTTTTTAGAAAAGGTCCAATACCAATATTCCTTTCAAAAAGGGAACAACATACAATTAGATGTTCAATAATTTTATTTGAATAATTTATCACATTAAAGAAAAATACCGCTGTCAATTGTTTGGTAAACAGTGAGCTTCTGGATGGCATTGTTTAATGATGGTAAACAGTTCTGAAGAGTAAATCATGTTCAAAAGAAGACTAAGACAGGACCCTTGTGGAACGCCCCAGCAAATCATAGAAATACATCATCTTTATTTCTGTGGAGTACAAAAACCATTTCAATGTAGGTAAAAACGTGATTTCAAGTGCAATTTGCATGAGTTTTTCAAGACGACAAAATTGCACAGCCCAGTAAGGCAAATGCAATTTGTAGTCTTTTAAAATTTACAAGACAATTAGTGCTTAACATACCAAATTACTTGAGATTATTTATAGATCACATGTTGTTGATGATGCATAACTCAGAAATTCCCAAGAAATAACAAATTTACTTCTAGCAGTATGGGGTTGGTCTGTATGTATTGCTCAAGCTGCATTTTCTCTGATCATGGTGAGCACTGCCTGATAATGCCTGTCGATTTGGAAGAAGTCATTCCTGTCTACTTCTGCAGCAGCAGTTTGTTGCTGGTTGGTCAGTGGCTCTGGCTGGTTCTGCAGCTCTCTCAGCTGCTCTTCTCTCTCTCTCTCTGACCCAATGCCTGTGGTTGGCGATGCACATTTCTGTCTCTGAATAACTTCGCTATTTCATCTGCATCTTTTTGAGCTTGTTCTAACTGCTGGTTCAGGTTTTTTGGGCTCCGGTCAAAAAAAAGTTGAAGTTGATGTCTGGAACCCTCTACAAGCATCTACTAAATTATTTGGATGAGCTTGTGCAGTTCAGGAACTTGGAAGGCAACAGAACATTCTCCTAGCTGCTGGAAGACAACCCTGACCAGCTTCCAGTTTCCTCTACAATATATAATGAATCATTTATTCTAAAAAAACTGCTCCTCCAGGAGCCACTAAACACCAGAAAAAAAAAGACCAATAAAGAATTCAACCTTACAGCCCAATTAATCTGACTAATGCCCAGTCTGCTTAAGATGAGTATAAAATTTGTTGAGCTGGGTTGAAACAAACACAAAAAAGGCACCATATTAATATGGTTACTTTGCAGAGTTAATCGGCAACAAAAGCATACTAAATCAGCAACAAAAGCATACTAAATCAGCAACAAAAGCGTACTAAATCTAAATGAGGGAGAGGTTTGTAGAAAAAGAGAAGCGCTGTGGCTTGATCCTCCTTCAAAAGCTTTAATTAGATGTAAAAGAAGTCACCCACACACTGCCAACACTCACACACAACTGACACTTCTCACTGATTGAAATGGAAACTATAGTTAGTAATGCATCCGCTGACAGTTGGTCGACAGTCAGTAGACATTTCACTGACATTAGGTAAACAGAGGGTCCAAAATATACTTTTCCAATCCTGCATCCCACCACTACTTTTCATTCCAACTCACCATCCTGCTGCAATGAATATTTTCATCCCCATCCTATCTGGTTTAACCTAAGTTGCTCTGGTTCCCTGTCCTTTCTAAACTAGCGGGCAAACATAGCCTTTGCAATATTGATAAAGTCCTCTCATTATGGAGAAAGGAAAGAGTGCTTAGGACATATTTAACTTGCTTAAGGTTGTTGCTTAGTTTGTTAATAGCAGCATCAACAAAACCTAGATAAAGGCGCAAACAAACCATTTGTTTGGGAAATGCTACACTGACAACAAAGTCTCCCTCTTGCACACTTGCAGAGATGTTGTCAACCAGTTCATTAAACAGGCAAATGAACACCACCCAACAACCAAATTTATGGCTGAAATATCTGTTTCAGAAGCTACTTTTTAACACACCATTATCTATAAATATAAAAGGTTCAACAGGGAGTCAGTTCTTGACATGAGAATCCATTTCAAACCAACAATCTACACAATGTGTCACCCACCAGGAGCAAAGAAAGGCTTCAAATAAAGATTTTAAAGAAACATTAGACAATTCAAAACATGTCTGGCAGAAAGGCTACCAGAAATTTTCATTGACAGCCCAATCTCAGAAGCAAAATTTGAAGGACATAAATGGGTCTTTTCTCCAACATAGACAAGCAGATAAGAGAATCTTGCCCTTCATAATGCAATACCACTCAACAGTTACAAACCTCAAAGAATCCTCATGAGCTAGAGGCATTTAATGTGGCAACAACCACTGCTGAGAGAAATCTTCAAAGAACAGCCCATTACATCATACAGAAAGGGGCATACTCAAAGACATACTTGTGAGTGCAAAATTATGACAAAGGGGAGAAAACTGGACATACTTTGGAGCTAAGTAAACACATGTAACAAATACAGAGAAGACTGGACATAATATGGAATTGTTTAGACCTGTCAACTCCAATTTTCATGAGAGCATTTATTAAGCCTGTTTCTGAATCAAATAAACACTTTTTAATTTCCCTGATGTCGTGTAACTCCCAACTTTAGCTAAATCATGATCCTGACAACACCTGTCCAATCTCCTATCCCACCTTCGAAATGAAGCATATCCCAGTCTCACCTTCCTATTTCCATCCTGCAACCTGGGATAAAAATAAATGTCTTGTATCCTACATCCTGCTTCAATTTTAAGATTTATCCCGCATCTGGCCAAACCAATGTTGGACCCTCCAGACAGTTGACTGACTGTCAGCATTGACCAAAACACTGGGGGCAACTTGTTTGGATCACATTTGTTACCTTATCCTTTTCAAGTCTGATATCACAAGGGGGACAATGTGCTCAGGCTTCATTTTAAGCAAAATATCATTAGCCACTTTCAAGAGGGCTGTTTCCTTCCTAGAATTCTCCCTCTTAGCAGATTGTGTAGTTGAGTAGAGAAAATTCTCTTCATGAAGTTGTCAATTTGAAGAAATACAACTCCCTTATTAATGAATGTGGGTGAACTTAAGAGAAGACTTCTTGAAGTTGTTTGTATCATCCTCACTGCTCAACTCCTGTACTAAAAGCGCTCCTTTAAGAGAGTTGAGTGCATGTTCCTTAAATGGCAAGACTGATCTCACACTGATTTCCATATAATTGTTGTCTCAGAAGCTGTACATTAATATTTTTCATGGGTTATATTTATCTTACCATCAAGATAACACTAGGTAAAGGTTATTCCTACTTAAAAATGTAAATCAAAATATAATTAAAGGGAAAGAAATTAAAGAGTTGATTTCACTGGTATTTGGGCTTTGTTTTCTAGAGACTGGATGGAGTAAATTTAATACTGTAGATGTGTTATTTCTAACAAACAAAAACTTAACTTCAACAACTTCAACTTCAAAGTATTCTCATACTGAAGTGGTAAAATTAATACAACCTTCACAACCAAAACTAAAAAATGTTAACAGTGTTTACCTTTCTGTTCATCTGTGTACAGTCATTGTGACCAGGGTGTTTGTCTTTTCCAGAAATATAAAGCTGATAGCCCCATAAATCACCAAAACCTAAAAAATCACCACAACCAAGAGCACATCAATCACAAAATAACCTTGAGCTAACTTCTAATAAAAGTAGATAACAAAAATAAGGCATTTTTAATAAAGTTAGCTTTGTTTCATCACATTATTACTTTTGAGTGAAATAAATTTACTTATGGATAAGAGATGGTCAAGTTAAAAAAATGATAATTTTTAGTCCTAATTCTAATCAGGTCTTGAGATAAATACAATTGCACATGTCAGTTAAACTGATTGTCTATTATAATGTTCTCAAACAAGGCCATAATAAGTGAGTGACTACCAAGAAAAGCATGAGGGGAAAAAAAAGGACAAAACAGAAGTTAACAGATAATGCTTTTGACAAGGTACTGATGATAGGTACTGGCGAAAATATTTCTCTTTCTCTTATCATGACATAAGAAGACCACTCCAGAGATATTTCAAAGCAAACACACACATTTAACATCAAAACAAACTGAGATGTGGTGGCTGAACATTTAGTGACTTTCAATATGTACTGTGAACTTCCAATGGTGAAGTCTGCAACAAAATTGTAGTAATTTGTTGCTTTATGGTGCTTGAGGCTGGACAACCTGGGTAGGAGGGCTATCAGGGCTCTTTTCTATTGAGGATCAAACCAGAGGTAGAGTGAGTTTCCCTTGGTGATCCATGGGCCACAAAAGTGTCTGTGATAGGTTCCTTTGAATTCATGCAGTGAAAATTGTTGGCTATTTTTTTTAGTGTTGTTTTATCATGTCTTCATTTCATTGAGATATGATGAATTGCTAATTATAGAAATTGTCTACATACATTCACTTCTACCTTGCATACAAACCATGTGAAAAAAAAGTAAGGATTAAGTTTTAATTTGGTTACTGAATGTGACACCAGAGAAACTGGATTGGGTTACAGTTACAGTGTACGTGTATGAGGAAAAGGTTTGCCTTTAAGGTCTTGTACTTCTCCCTATATATCAGGGATTTTTTTCTGGTGCTTACAATTAGTGTAGCTAATCTCAATGGTACAATGTGACCCTTCATTTCCAAAGAAGTTGATTGTCCTATTTGCCAGCAATGGTTACACTCTGGTCTTGTACGATCTTGAGGAGAGACAGACAATCTTGATGGCTGAAACTACAACAAAAAATGTCCCATGCCTTTTTCTTCCCTCTACTTGCCAAGGAACTGGCCCAGTAACAGCCTGTGACTGCATGGAATCCAATGAGAGTGCTGCATATCTTATCACTCATGGCATGGGTGATATCATGTGCTGGAATAAAACAGCATTTATCCTTCACTCCAGTGTGAAACCAGAATTCTGGCCAGTCCAAGCTTCTAAAACTAGAATGAGACTAGAAATCAATGGAGGCTTTAAAACACACTGAATTAAATAATTCAAGCTATACCCTGTTTTTTGGATTGGTGATATACTTTAAGCATTGTCTTGGAACTGGCAGTACCTCTGATTTCCACTTTGAGGCCAATGGATGCTCCCCTTTGCTGATGCTCATCCCCTTCAATGGAGTTCACTCAGTATTGGTCAAAGACCATGTGGACTTGCAGACAGTCGTTAGAAAAGAACGAGGTGCTGAAGATGTTGAAATCTTTTTCGGAGAACTCATCAAAGGTATCTGCTACAGAATATTTTTTCATCTGTAGGACTGCTATGCCAAGGATAAGAACAACCTTTGGATTTGTTGATGCAGTAAGTTGATGAACAATAGGAATGCCTTTCTCTCAAAGAGAGCAT
The DNA here is from genome assembly GCA_942486045.1 of Pocillopora meandrina. NCBI lineage: Eukaryota > Metazoa > Cnidaria > Anthozoa > Scleractinia > Pocilloporidae > Pocillopora > Pocillopora meandrina. The sequence continues at coordinate 4,522,195 of CALNXJ010000014.1, forward strand.
AGTGTGCCTTTTACCCCTTTTCTGAGACTTCCATCATGGTTGCCAAGTGAATATGCTACTAAAAACAGTTTAAAGCTTAGCTCAGCCTGCCAAACAAGTCCCTGTTTGGTTAACTATAATAAGCTATATAATAATTATTATATAACTATAATAATTATAATTATTATTATAATTATTATATAACTATAATAAGCTAATTATTAGCTTATTGCTGGATTTCACTCCAATCTTCTCATTTACATTACTGCACATTTGGATGTTGATGTTTGAAATCAGTTCCCAGAAACCCACAGAATTAATATTGATTCACTCCTCAATGAAGTTATTCATCTGCTGTTGGCCTATCTCAGTACTGCAGATAAGGTTGGGGGCCACATCTTCTAGCAGGACTACTCCATTGGTGGCAAGAAGGAGTATGTCCAAATCAGGAGTAAAAGGATCAGTAATAAGACCTGTAGAATAGCAACCCATCGTCTTCTTACTGTCACTCTTGTGTTGCTTAATTCTTATCAGAACTGATTCCTTTTGTGTTGTATGAGCACCATTTTGGAGCCCATACAGGACTTTCAAAGAAGAAGTAATAGATGAAAAATCGTTCAAGGGCTGACTGACTATGTGATACAGGGATCACTCCTTAACTTGACTTGGAGTCAGGGTTGATCAACTGCTCAAGGGTTGTGAAAAGGGCTGCCCTGTACAACTTATGGAATGATTCCCTGCTATTAAATCATCATAGACATCTACCTGTTTAGTTCCAGTTGCTACATATCAGCAAGATAAACAGGTGAGTAGGGAGAATAGTTCTGCCTGTCCCTGGCAATAAAGTGTAAGTGTAAATTCTTTATTCATGAATAGTAATAAATACTGAAGGAAACATCCCCAGAATCAAATGCCTGGACTTACATATAACTGCTATAAAAAGCTAATTACAAACTATTTATGAATGTATGAACAACAATTAGATAAAATTGAAAAGGCATCTGTTTACATGAGTGTTTATGATGTTCAGTTCTGACATGAGGCAAGATATGAGGGTGTCCTCTTTTCCTTAGGCTCCTTTTTTCCAGGGTGAAAGAGGTTCATGAAGGGGATGAGTACGATCAGTAGTTATGTTGTCCTATGGTAGCTACCTTTGATTTTAATTACATCAGTTATGGGTGTATATTGGCTTAAACCTATCAATTTGGGAGAGACAGGCTGTCAAACAACAATGTAAGCTATTGCTGAAAGTAGCCATAGTATTTACAAACTCTAAGGATGTACAAACTTTGCTGAGCATATTTTCAAAATGAGTGTCCCAATTACATGGATCTTTATTTACTGTAACTCCTAACAGCTTTAGTTCACTCTTCCTAGCCATGGTCTTTGGGAGGGGCATCCTGGTTTTACCCTTAACAACCATCTTAAAGGTCTTTTTCATGTTCAGCTTCATCAGGTTGTCATCAGCTCAATGTTTTATGTTTGCTAATTCCTAATGTAACAAATCAGGATGATTGAGGCCAATTGCCACAGGCACACTCACTTTGATATCATTAGCATATTTGATCAGCAAGATTTAGGGGATTACAGGTTTGATATGGCACTTGATGAGGGCCATAGTTGTGTTGTGTCACTTCCTATAAGCAAATTGGTCAGGTCCAATCTCTGACTTAAGGATAGAAGACATCTCTTGTTTGCAGACAAGACACTCAAATATTCTCATTATGATGTTGGTTGATGAGATTGGTCTAAGTTGATTGCATTTAGTCAGAGGAGATTCCTTAGGAACAGGTGTCACATTTACTAGTTTCCTCAAGAATGGAAAAGTTTGATGCTTGAGTGGGCAATTGAAAATTTTGGTGATCACCGGTGCATGACAGTGTGAGTAATTGCACCAAAGCCAGTTAGGAAATTCATCAGGCCCTGAAGCAGTTCATTTCTTATGTGTCTGTAAGTTCCTTACTTCACATTCATTCCCAGTCGGGAGACAGGTTCCTACTGATCTTTCAAGACATTTAGGAGCCTCATATGCATCATCTGTGTTAATGGTTTGGAAGTATGTGTTGATGACAGCAGGGGAAATCACTGGGCTAATAAGCGTGCCTTGCATCTTTCTACCAGTTATACTATTGGCCATATCCTACCATCTTTTGGAGACTCGGTTGCATTTTATTTGCTCGTTGTTCAGAGCAATTACTTGGTTCATGTGAATAAGTGTGTTAATTTTCTCTTGACAAATAATGTCCTCTGCTTGGTTGTCCCGATGTGGGGCAATTTTATTTCTAATTTTGCAGAGATGCTATACCAGGGGGAACATGTTGGGCGGGTCTCTGGGAGATACTCAGATGTGATGAGCAAAGAACTCTTGTTGAACATCAATCATAGGCTTGCATCCAACAGTTTCATGCTTTCTCCTGGGTTATCTGAGTTGTTAATAGAATTCCAAGAAAAAGCACTTAGCTTGGTTGTGATAGCAATTTTGCAGGGGTCCCTTATGTCATGGAAACTGGCATATTTTGGTTGAGGTTTAGCTAGGATAGAAGGAGGTACAGGAACAACTAAATGATTAGACCTCACCAACCCTTGTACACCTCGCTGGATTTCCAAAGCAAAGGAGAATTAGCCAGAAAAACATCAAGCACTTTGTCCTGCCTAGTGGGTACTTTAACCATTTGATGCGGACCATGTTGTTCCTTTATTTTCATATGATTTATGTCCTACATATTCAAGGACATATTGTCTAACTGACATTCAACCAATAATTAAATGGTAACAAATAATTGTATTAACAATAATAATAATGATAACAATAGTCATATAATAATAATTCAAAGGGGCTAGCTTGAAAGCCATGGTTCACTTATCCTCTGGACTCCAACAATGATTACCAATGTTTCCTATAAATTTCCCTGTTACTTACAAATAATTTTCTTACTTTAATGCCATTGCATTTTTTGAGACTTTTGTTACACACAAAAGGTTGGGTTTTAGGATAATCTGTCATTCCATGCTGAACCACCATTCCTCCATTCCATCAATATGTTGAATAACTGTGTTGCAGCAAGGACTGAAAAGATTATATCTACTGACCTACATAATTTGTGATTTAAATGGTAAAATGCCCTCCCTTTGTAGAAAAATGTTCCCTCCAAGTTTCATGACATGGTGATCAGATAATTCTGCAAGGAAAACTTTTGCTTTTACAATCCTATCAAAGTGCTCTATGAGCAAACTCGTGAATTGACACATGATTTTTTGGATTATATTTAATGTTATCTGGTTTAGGGAATTTTGTGGTTGCTTGTCACATCTAGAGTACGAGCAGTAGTTCAGTGTTTGCTCTTGCACATGCGCACAATTCACAAGTTAAAAATGAATGTCATCTTCAGCTGTCTTCTGTAGTGTCACAGCAAGAACTGAAAACATAATGCACTAGTGGCTATAAGCCAGAAATCACAAAAGGAGAAAACTAAAATGTGTATCAACTGTGAATTTCATCCAATAAGATACTCTAAAACAAACAATAAGGAGCACAGGGAACACCTCATCTTGATAACAGATGTGGCTTTGCCTGCTATAGGAGGCAGTGGCCACAAAAAAAAATAGTTTGATAACTTTTTTTTTCCACGGATTTATATGAAAGACATGCTTTTCAGAGAAAAGGTCCCCAGGTAATTTATTCATTCACAGTATAGACCAGATCCTGGGGATTTCTCAAGACCAGTCCACAGATTTCTTACACAATCCCCCTAAAATGGTATGCATAAATCTTTTCGAGGATGCTGCATTTCAGAATAAAGGTAAAGGTACAACAAAATCACTCCATCACCAGTGTTGGACTAGCAAGTTCTGTTCAATTTTTCACTTTGGGTACAGTATTGTGCAAAAGTAATGCAAATGAGATATTTTTTGTTTTGGTGACCTTTTGTTGAAAGTTCCAGCAAAAATTCAACAGAACGTTTGTGGCCTTTCAGTTGTACAAAGGATGCTTTCGTCATGAAGAAAAAATTCCTGGCCGAAAGCGTCTTTTTCAACGATACAGTGATTGAAATTTTTTTAGACTTCCCTGAGTGATCAAGTTTGTTTACCATTCATGTAGCAAACATGAAATATTTCCAAACATATTTCCGATCTTTTCAGTCACCAAGACAGTATGAGAAGGACACTCTATATTTGAGACCAAACTTAGGGGACAAAAGAATAAAATACCAATAAAACATCAGATTCTGGGCTCAATCTGTGTATGACAACGAAAGTAAATCAGGTAAACTGCCCCCAAGTGTCTAAAAGTAATTCTGACCAAGATACATGCATTTGGCTGAAATTATTTCCCAAACTAATCCAGAAATTTTGCATATGAACTTCATTCGTCTGATGTTTAAACAAAAGGACAAAACAAGCCTTAACCATCACATGCAATTCACAATAAGTTCAATCTCTTTATGACAAGGGAAGTAGATCAGGATGAACTGCATGTATTTGGTTGAAAAGAATGTACATGAACAGTGCATAAAATAATGTAAAGTCTATGGAAATACAAAATTCAAATCATAGGCAACTAACCTGTATTAGGTGCTGTCCAGGTAACTTGAATGACGGGCATTCCATTATAAAGATGATAAGAGCCTTGAACATTCAAGGGCTTTCCTGGGAATGATGGACAATTTGGATGGGACTGCGTACTGAATGGCACACAAGATGTGACTGTCAAAGAGAAGGATCACATTGCAATCATATTTATCTGTATAGTTTTCAAAGTATGTTTGCATTGGTCCGTCTCATGTTATAAATTTTCAGCAAAGAGTTATGTGCCATAGAACTATTATGTTTAATATATTTCATGAAACCTCCCAGTTCTGTGCCTATAACTTAAGATTCAACACATCTTGACTGTACTAAATCATATAAAGAAGCAGTTTGCAACAATGTACAAGATTGAATACTTAATAATCTTAAAAATTCTACTTCCTTAACAGTCTTGGAAATGTCTAAACTGTCTGCTTTTCCGGATCAATTTCTGTGCAGCCGTATCTAGGCACATGGACCTACATGAAGCTTGTGTGTGAAGTAATAAATCTAGGATTACACTCAAAATGAATGTTCATGCTCCTAATCACAACCAAAGTCATAAAGTATGGAGCCTTTTTGTCCTGTTTTGCTTGTGCATGGTTATCACTGTTGGCTGACAGTGACAAAGCTGTGCTCTTCAGTTTCATTTCACAATTTCAGTTACTATAGGTTTCTTGTTAATAACATTAAATAGTGCAAATTCAAAATACAGTGAATACTTTTCTACAAAGTAATACAGATTTTCAAACTCAGTGTTGAAAACAATTGCTTTGCTCAATCTTTCATCATTACAGTCCATGGCAAATATCATTTTGTTACTTGTATCATATGGATTAAAAATTAAAAATTTAATTATAAAACAATTTACAAAGTTTTTTAAGTCACCTACCATATTTACTTACAGTAGGCCACATTTTTTAATTGGAAAAATGGGATAAAAGTTTGGGGTACGGTCTATAATGGGGTACAAGCATCTTGACACCTCATATATATGCTTCACCCTTCAAATTGTATTACCTGTGTTGCAATGTGATAATCTTTGTTTTTGTAGTTTTCTACTAATTGGATATGATAACGAACCTCTACATCTCCTGCCTCAAACTGATATACCTAAGATATATTTTTTGTGACTGCAGGTTTTCTTTTTCCTTTCTGTACTGGATGAAATTATAATGAGATATCTAGCAGTCAATTCCACCAATTAAAAAAAAACCACAACTATCCTCATCCATTGAAGTGTTTAAAATAAGGTTATACCAATAGATCCAGCTCCTTATGTTGACATAAGGTAATTGAATAAAATCAAACAGCCAATGACCTTTCAATGTTCCCATATATGGCTCATGTTTCACATCAGATCAGAAACAATCAAAATTATTCAGTGTTGGGTTTGCACCTAAACTCCAATTCTCTTGTTCAATGATGCTTACAATAAACTGTAAATAGAAGTTTTAAGATGAAAATTTCCATGTTCAAGGTGAGGAGTGATCATTACAACAAAAGTAAATCTAGAAGTGTCTTCATTCTCACTTCCTGAAAATTACAGAAAGACACTTCAGGGCATAGTTCCATTAGTTGTTTTCTTGTTACTCCCTTATTCATCACTGCATCAATCTGATTAGTAACCCTTCTATCATAGAGGGAAGCCCAAGTGAAGGTCAGTGCTGCCTATTGCTCCTTTTACTCTACACCAACTTTTTAAATTTTATGACCTTTCTTTGGTTTGAGTTTTGATTGCATTTTACTAAGTACTCTTTTCCACCAAAATGAATGAAAAGTTAGAAGTGTAGCTTATACACAGGTGCGGTCAATCTGCAGGTAAATTCACTATTTAGTGAATGATAATCATATTTTCACTGATTATCATATGTATAAACTATACTTGTTCATACAAATGATGTTTCAGACCTAATCTAAGGGACAACACCTCATTACCGTTGGCATCAAGAGGCCCTCCACAGGATTCCAGAGGAGAATCTGTCACAAAAAAAAAAAAAAACATAGTTGGTTAGGGAAAACATACTATTTGATATTTGGGACCTTTATTGTGGTCTAAGCCATTATTAAGCAAACACAATTCAGACTCACTAGTTGGCTTTATGAAGTCCATCAAAGAATTAAAATCTGGAGTCACTGATTAGTAATGATTGTCAAATTGTGTTCTATGCAACTATACATTTGATAAATAGCTACCATTTATACAAATTTGAATATAGTATGTTTCTGTATTTTTTTAAGACACATCAGAGAGTTGAAAGACTGACACAGGATGCAACCTTAAGTGGTGCATCATTATGAGGGCAAATACCTACATATACAGCAAACTCATCCCAGCACAATTTATGCTTATCATAGAAGCTATGCATCTTAAGCATTCAAAATGCCAACTTCCTGAACAAATTTCAGAGATCCAAACTACTCAATAAATGTTGCCCTGAGAATAAACTTCTTGCTACCACCCACAGAAGTTGCAGTTCCAACAGTTATAGAATTTAAAATTTGAAACTCTACATCAGATTCTGTTTACATCGGAAAACTTCTTGATTGCTTACTGCAATAAACTCGAGTTACAGCTCTCCATTCTTAAAATGTATAGTTTTATAATGTCATCATTGTCAGCCTCCATCAGGGTCTGTGATGACCATAGAAGAGAGACCTAATAGTATATGCTCTACTGGAGCAGCACAGCCTGTGACTGAGGAGGCCAATGCCTAAATGGCAGTCTCTGTCACTCAAATAAAGATCATCTCTATGCTATTAGAAATGCAGCATTCTTTCCTGAGGGTCACCTTCTCTTCCCCTGCACTGATCACTCTTTATTCTCCTGAATTCAGCTGTATGGTCAAATACATACAATGTATAAGTTTATATCTATGTGGGCATGTATGTATGTATACAATCAATCGCAGAAATGTTAGATTACAGATGGTCTCCATTCATTCTCAACATGCAACACTTTTTAGCTGTTGTTTTAGTGTTTTTGCAATCAAATGTTATATAAATGTAGCCATTCTTTGAATATTGCAATTAAAAAATAAACATAGGCATGTGTATATGTAGCATGTGAGAGTTATTTTTTAATAAAACCTAATTTATCTGAATTGACACAAGTATTATGTGGTCTATTGTCTCTACTGCCCACATACCTCTACGCAAAAATAAAACACATTGGTGCTAAACTTACTGTCATCTCCTTTTCAGCCATTTTTTGGTCTCAACACTCAATGCCCTCTATTCCGAGCTAGAGAGAGAGTGCACTGCATGTCAAAACCAAATAATGGTTGTGAAAGAAATTACACTTACTGCCGTTCTTCTAACAGAGAGTATCAAAATTATTTGTCTACAGTCAATTACTTCAAAAATGTAATTCCGAATCATTTTACTACAAAAACAAACTGAAACTTTGTTGTATCTCCAATAGACCCCAACCAAAGATATATTATACTCTCAAATAAGTCAGGATCCATTGAACAAGAGAAAAGGATAATATTTCAAAGGCTCCTCAATTGTTCCCTATCTGGACGTTACTCCCTGTGTGTAATATGTGATAATATGAAGGTTGCTTACAAGGAACACAGGATGGGGTTAAGTCCAAGGTAGCTAAAAGTAAATTTTATTCATAGAAAAAGTCAAAATGCAGGAAAATTTCTTGGAAAATTCAATATCAGTAGCATTTAGTTCCATGTGTGCTTTTAACTTGAAAATGATTGAAAAAATTTAAATGTGAACCTTTAATATCTCAATAAATCTCAACCTTACTCAAAGAGGCTTCTGCGAGGGCCATAAACCTTTGCACTTATCAAATGAGCCCTAAATTTCTGGTTGATGTCATTCTTTATGCACAGCCCCCTCATTCCATGACATCATTTGCCAGAAAACAATAGCCAAATGCTGTGATTGGTGCAAGACATTGAAATGCTTTGATATGATTGATGCTCAATACATACCCTACTATGGCAATCTGATTGGTGCAAGTAACAAACCCCTCTACATGCTAACATGGAGTTTTTTTCAGAAAAAGAAAAAAACTAAAAAATGATAGACATGCCTTTTGTTTTATCATCAAAAGGATGTTGACATAAGCATTATAATAACAAAAAAAAGGTATATACATATCATGTATATGCAACGCTTGCAACTGCAACACTTTTGAGAGCTGGCGTTTAATACTTATGAGTACACACATTACACAATTACCTTGGATGTGCAGCTGCCATAGCCTAAGAACTGTGCCATTTACTACAAATGAATATCTCCCTGAATCACTGTCATCCACATTCTTGATCTTTAACCAAAACTTGCTCTTATTCTTGTTGAATCCAAAAGATATCTTGTCTATTTTTGAGATTAGTTTTTGAGTGTCTTTCTCCCAATGTGACCTCTGCAAAGCACTGTCAAAGTCAAGGACCTTTGATTTATATATCAGTCGTGCTGACTGCCCAGTCACACAATTAAGTTGGAAAAGCTTAGGGTGACTTTCCTGTAGGAAGAATGGAAAATGTAATTAATAATTATTTGTGTTCATTTGACAACCCATTTTATCACTACTTTCAGTTTTATAATGCATTTGAACTTTTATTAAGCAGCACCAAATTTAGCAGTCACCCTGTAATAAGCAGTTGGTTGTCAGTGCCAAATTCCTCTCTTCTTAATTATCATTATTTTCACTCCTATAAAGTGGTCACTTCTTTTAAACAGGTTGTGTTCACTCTTTGACTGAGTCCCAACCATGTGTTTGAATTGAACATTCACTTACATGTAAAGCAGAACTGCTCAAACAAAACTAAGAATCATTTCTCAAGTATTTTCGTTTCATGTTTATCTCCCAATATTGATGTCACATGTAGTACTTGGAGTTCAAATGTCTTCAATGCATTGCTCATGAAATTACTCTGTTTAATGGCCACCAGGCAATCTGGTACCAAAAAAAAGTCAGAGACCTGATCCATAAAAGCAGACTAAAGAAAACCAAAACAAAAAACACAGATTTGAAATTATCTTTCTTCTTAGGACTATTGGACCAAATATTATGAACAATCATCATGTCATTTGCCAATTAATTAACAGAGGCTCAAATGTTTGAAAGTAGTCCCACCAACTTCAACAATTCTGGTTTATTGTTCTGTCATGACACTGCACCACCATTTCATTGCTGCTGTTTGTTAACAAAGAATCATACATTCTTGAGATCTCTCTTGAATGAAATGCACATTAAGTGATTAATTATAGCACAAATTGACGTTTTTTGGTGAGTTTGACCTCTATTCTCTGAAACTTGTACTAATCTATCAACCTGTATTTAATGGTCACCCCTCCATTAGTGGGGGATCACTTAATATGGGTTCCACTGAAATCACCAATAAATGCAAAAATGTATTTATTATAGGCACCAATGCAGTATGGTCCAAAGCATATTAGGACACCAAAGTACTATGTAAAATGTTCAAACACCTCAATTTGCTAATTGACTGCTACACCTTGTGCATAAATGACACCTTACCCAAAATACAAACTTTCAATGACACAAACAACTTTTGAAAGGAAAACAAAATTAGCTAAATTTAGTTTATATTCTTTATTTGATATGAAAACATATTGAAATCTACCTTCACACTAGACATTTTGCAATATAAACGGTTGTAGCAAAAGTGAAGACCCCCAAAAACAAAGACCTAAGACCCCCTTAAAAGCAAAGTTGGACACAGGAAGTGTGCATCCCAGTAAAAAACAGCTAAAAGGTTGGCAACTTTTTGGCTCACAATGTGATCATTTATCAGTTTAGAAATAAAGCAAAATAATCCAACATTACATTACACACTAAACCACAGATTGCTTTATTTCCCTTAATTTTCCTATTTGTTGCTTTCTTAATTTATTTTTGAAAACACTAGTGTCCCTCAGAACTTCTAACTGCCTCCCTTGATGTCCTTGTTCTAGGAAGAGAGCTTGCCAATGTGAACTTTTGACCTGGCTGATGCCAGTGGGTGTTACAGCATTGCTCTTCAGCCTTTTAACAGTGGGAGATAATTTCACAGCTGTAGTGTTACTTAAAAAAACATTTAAAACTGAATTTTTAATCTCCTCCCAAGTATCAATGCTTCCGGGGAGAACTGGAGAACTTAAGCAGAGACATGTTTGAGGTGCATATGGCAACTGGAAGGAGAAAAAACTTTTTATAGCATGCTTAGATGTCAATGGATCGACTGAAAGGCCTCCACTTTAGCATTTTAAGCTCACTTGTACTGACCAGAGAGGTATATTGAGCATTGGGGAGAATCTGCATTTGATCATATCCTTTGTCATTATCAATTGACAAAATAAGGGTCTGTGTTTTGGTATTCGTTTTTTGCATCTTATGTATTTGTTTTTAAGGGTCCTTGTTTTAGCTTCAACCCAAAGTAAACAGAGCCTTAGGGTCTCAATAACAGGATACAAATTTTTTTGCCCCTACAGTGTATGGTCAAACAGTTAAAAAATTAGATTCATTAACACATCAAAGAAAAATTCTCTGTAACAATAAAAGTGATACATGTGAAAACAACAATGGCCTCTAAAGAGCCAAGATGTAGTGAGGAATGTAGGTGGTAATTTGATAAGGAATAACATTTACAAGGTAACTACCAATTTTAATTGGTTACACTTTTATTATTGTAATTTTCAACGATTCAACACCAAGTATAGAAAGGACATCCAAGACCCAAAACCTATACCCTTGTTGAGAAATATAAGTTAACATGTTACAAATCAGCGGGCTTCACAACCTCTACCTGTTTAAGGAAATGGTAGACCTTCAAAGGCCAATCTGAAATTTTCTTTTCACGGCAAACCAAGCATTATCATTTTAACTATTACCTCCACAAAAAAATTTTGGTGAAATATTGAAACACCCACCAGTTATTTATAATTAAAAGAAGTATTTTTGAACTGAACTCTTTAGTCTGTCAAAGTGTCATGTTATGTTGACATAAATGACTCCCAAAGAGTTTCTTGCAGCAAAACATCCTGATCCTTGAATTCTAATGACATAAACATTCCCCCAATTTCTGTTTCATGTCTCTGTTTCTTTGCTATCTGTCTGCATTTACGAATACTGGCCCTCTTCAAACAAATTAAGAGGGTATATCAACTGTATGGATTGCCTTGAAACTATGTTTGAAGACTCCCAAGATACCAACTTAAAAACCATGTGGGGGAATTCAATTTTTTAAAATTGATCTCCCATGATAGCCTCCAGCATAATACACATCAGTAAAATTTTGATTAGCAAGTTTGACACACAAATTACAAAGTGACTAATAAAAAAATAAAAAAATCCCCTCAAAGTTTTGAAAACCAACTCCTCAGGATTGAGATTGTGCAGAAGTCTTATTTGTGCTGTCAGATTTAATATGTGATTATTTTCCTCAAAGAAACATTGTCCATTTTGAACTGTCATGTCCCATTCATTCTACGAATAAACCAAGCTAAAACAAAAGAATTTTTTGCAGAATAGTGCATTTCATAACCTTTCCATTAATATATAGTTTATGATGGTTAAGCTACAGTATTCTTAATACCCAGAGATAGAATGCTCTAAGTAGTCTAGGCTTTGGGTGTTGTAAGTTCCTTAAATGATATTGAAAGTCTGCTCTGTCCCTCCGTTTTTTCTTAAGTGTATTTAGTATGTAAACTTGTTATGACAAGAAATAGCTGTTGACAAAACCTGTACCCCCTCTTCTGGACCCCTTCCTGGATACCCCTTTGGACACCCATATATATAGACTCCAAAAGATCATCTCCTTTGCTTCCAATTATAAAGGAATAAAATGTAATGAAATGCCATTTTCTGAACAAAAACCACCTGATATCATAGAATGGAAGATAACACAGCTTGAGAACAATTGCAAGTGATCACTTACCATACACTCCACTCACTGTGTTGGAAAATGTGCTCAGCCCACAGTACCAGTCAGGGGCAAAATAAGATTGCAGAACAAAATGGCAGAGATTGAAAAAACTGCTGTATGTAATTCAAAGATTTGCTGTTACCAATACTTCACAAAATTATGGAGTAGATACACCAACACAAACATATGGTTTCACATTTTCCATGGACTGATTAGACTTTGCTGTGTAAAACTTAGAATTTAGCAGGAGGGGGGGGAGGGGGGGCAGGCAGAGGGAACTCCATGGGAGTCAGAAGAGGTTCTTGTTTATCACTTTAACCACACCTTTGTTCTTGAGTCTTAAACCAAATAATTTGTTATTTCTTTTACCCCAGATAAGCCTGAGCATGAGTAAGTGAAATTTTTAACATCTCATGGGATTAATATAAAATCCACGTATAAAAACACGACTGTTCTGCTCAATAGTATCCAACCTTATCTAGTTAAGTTGTAGGAGATAATTAATCAGTAGAAGGCATTGTGCTTAGCAATGATTAGACTTTCTTCCATTGTTGCTACTTTTTCTAAGCATATAACATGATTTTATCTCCATTAAAACACAGCAAAATTTTCTAGTCTGACCAGGTACTGGACCACATCAAATTCAGAAAGATAAGTAAGGCAATTAAAAGAGAGAAGAGACAATAGGATGAACATTACATGAAGTTTTCTATAATGAAGAATGTTAAAGAACTTTTTCATTTTTCATGTTTAACTTATCAAAAGTAGTAGATATCCCATCTGAAATTCTGCCTCCACACTCAGCAGTATATGTGTTTGTTTGTTTTTTTATTAACCAAACGTTAAGTTTTAACATGTTTTCAACCCAACCTCACCCTTTACCACACCGGGACCTCTAGTAATTCTGTTTTCAGGTCATGCACCAACCCAATTATAGTTCACTAAAGTGTTCTCATAGTGATCCCTTAGAACTCCCCTACAAAAGGCCTTGTTTATCCCAAGAACTCTTCACATTCTATGCCTCATTTTCAATTTTATACTCAATTTTGGGGGAAATTGTGGTTTTTCATGAGAAAAAAATTAAATCATGCTACTCTTCAGGTTATATCTTGGCAGAGGAAATGAGAAGGTAAACAAAGTTCTAAAGTAAGACATATGTCTTTCATAGATGTTCTAGATTTGAGGTAGCTTTTAATCAGAATGGAATGGGAAATAGAGGATACTACATAGCTGAGCAGAGAAAAATTTCTTGTGTCTTGATACCCAACGAGTGCAATATTTTTCATCATGAGAGGAAAATTTTGTATCCCCAGGCAGACATGAAATATTCTATTTATTATATAAACACCAATGAAAAAGCAAACCATTTCACTTCTGTTGCAAAAGTTGCAATTTAGTATGTAACCATTAGGATAATAATGGTGTTCTTTTAACGTGTGAAGATAACATGCTATTTTCCCATGTGAAGATATGATGTTTTCACATGAAAGCTCGCCTGGTATTTCACTGGCGTTAAATATATAATAAACAGATTTATTTTAGGAAGTTCTTCTGGAATGATTCATAATGCAAGTTTCCTTAGTAAGGATGCATGTACACAAGAAATATATATTTGCAATGAATTCATAAGAAAAACATCTCTCACAGTAACCTCTGTTTATATTAATGAGTAATACACAACAAGAAGCTTGAATTCACATGATGGTCGAGGTTGCTCTGTAAATGGCCGTTGTCCAATTATTTGTAGAAGTTGCCTTTCAATTCTATTTTGTGTCTTGAATAGGTAAAATCATGTGTTGATGAATATGAAATAATTAGAGAGGTAGAATCTGAGTTCTACTCGTGCCATTATACCTTACAGATCAAACCAAAACCAACATCAGCAGGGCATTCGAAGTTAGACTACCAATACAACAATTAATATCAGTAGTCCGTTATTCATAGGTTCATATACAAGACAGAAAAATAAACGTAGTTAGCCATGCAATCAATAGAACATTAAGTGGACGGAATGTGAGTGATTACCCTGTCCATTGTCCATGCGGAAACTGTCAAATACAATGACTTTAAACCTGGAATACAGCTAATCGTGAGTTGAACACCTCAGCACGGCAGTGTAATTGATGAGGATATGCAAATTTAGAAAACTTAAGAATCTTGGCTTCGCTTGTCACAAAATACTAACCACAAAAATAATTCACAATGTTACTAAGGTTCATTTTATAGGCAACAAAAATAGTTCCGCGGTACTACAACAGACGAAGTTTCACAGTATGACAGAAGTGGGAAACCACCAAGCCGAAAGTCCTGTAAACTTAATTTAATGAACGTTTTATTTGATATTAAGAGTTCATTGATGATATACTACCTTTCGAGGTATTCTTAAGTTTTATATCGTATCAACAGAGTAAAGCCACAAAGAAAACTAACCAAAAAAATACGTCAGAAATTCTGAAACACAGCTGTAACAAGCGCACTACTGATGTTGGAATAGAACTTTTGAGGGAAATAATTCGCCTCGCATGCATGTATTGTTAGATTACTCACCGCGTTGCGCCGTATCCTCTTGGCCTCGACACTAAATACTGTCCATTCCACAGCTATGATCAACAAAACGAAGACCTTAGGAGTTATACAACGATGCACTATGACAAGGACCATTGCTGTTCGACAACGATTTGGCTTTCGAGCTTACAAGGCGGAAGCCTTCCAAAACTTCAGGCATAATACATCCCTATACCGCTGTGACGACAGACTTTCATTACAATTACCCAAACTCCATCCACCGGGCTAATATACATGCAGAAGTTGTGGGCGGTACAGGAAGTTTGAAAAACTGAATAACGTCAAGCGAAGTTATCTACATAACAATCGACCGATGTTTACGAATTTGCTGAAATTCCGGTTTCCAAGTATTGACAAAGAAGTGTGTGTCAGCAGTACTGTTTCCCTCGAAAATACAAAAGATAAACTTTAAGAGTGCAAATGGCATCAAATGATCAATTTAAATCGTGATGAGTTTCCCAGTGTACAAAAGGGACAAAAGGCAAAGGGGTGCACAACCATAGTTAATTAACGTTTATCACTTCATATTCAATCTCAATATTTTGCTAGAGGCCAACCTAAAGCCTTCCTTATCTCCTGCGGGAAGAAATCTATTGTGAGTGGATGATAAAATAATAAATCATGTATTAAAATACTGCCAAGAAGGGTAGGAGAAGTAACTCTCTTCACGTAAACGAATATCAATCAGTCCTACTTTATCACATTGAAGATTTGGCGCTTCGCGAAACCGGGTGCTGTGCTGTGGTGTTCACCTCAGTATTCGAGATGAGGCAAAAGTTTACCACCACCCCACCCTCCATCCCCCTCCGCTGCCCACATCCCGTCAGAACACGAGATACACAACAAGGTGACCAACCGCTCTGTCACAGTAGCGACAGATGAAACAACGCAAAGCTAATTATATCTAGCTGGTAAAACTGTCTACGTTGGCGAAAGTCGTCTCCTATAAAAGAAAACCGGATGAACTATTTATGTTACTAAAACCTAAGGGTCATGGCTACTAACCTCAACCTCTATAGTTCTATGGGGACAGGACTTTCAGACAGTAGACAGCTGGGGTCCTATAATCCAGCTCTAGGTAAATAAAGTGGTCTGGAAATTGTGTTGTCACGAAGACTACAGTTATCGCTGTTCGTGTAGTTACAATAATTATGACGATGCAGAGAGATCAGCAGTGTCATGGTCGGTTCAGGGAAAGTGCATTTGAGGTCCACTAGTCAAATTCTAGGCGAGTGGCGGGGATTTGGATACTGTTTTATTACTCTTTGCTGTACTTCTAGGGTTACGTTTGACACCTGTTCTCTCCGGGAAAAGTAACAATCGAGGAAATCCGGAGAGCGCTCTGTTATGCTGGCTATCACCAACGTCTATAGGGTCGGGGCTATCAGCCAAAGTGCATTCAAGGCCCTCTAATGTAATTCCAAGGGAAGCTAAGGGAGTGGATTCGGTTCGAAATCTGTATCGTGATTGTTTGCTTTCTCGTTTCTCCTCCAACTATGACCTCAATAATTAATTAGAAGCACCACTAGCTTGATATTTCAAACTCACAAGGGTTCTGCCTTAATTATACTTGACGTTTCAGAAGTTCCTTCTAAGAGTGTGTCCACGAGAACACCAGACAGTCGTGCTACATGCCATCCCACCGATTTCAATGAAACTTTACCAGTTAAAGGGTCTACCCCAAAACTCAAAAAGACAGACTGGTTTCTGTTTTGGTTTTTTTCCAAAGGGAGATAGACCACCTCCCCCTCGGTTTTTCTTGGTTTTCACCAAGGAAATCGCTTCAAAATAGGTAAAATGTATGAAGCTCTAAATGCGATGGTATTTAACTAATTACTCTGAGGGTTTGCACACATATTACATTCTTAGTTAATGTCCGACGCATGTTTCAGTAAATTTGATTGACCGCTTGTCAATCAACAGAGGCAAATAAACGACTGTGTTTTTAGACTTTTCGATTCATCCAAATATTTGACCACTTTTAGGTCAAATATCATCCCTTGCCAGAAAGCTACAACACTAATCTTAATTCTCCTTTATAATCCATCATTTCATCTCCGAAAACCGTCAAAAAATCTTTGGGCACTAAAGTATTTTTGTCTTGGATGTCTTCTAAAATCTACGACTGTGACAAGCTTCTCTCAACTCCATCTGTCACGCAATTCTGGCTCTAGGCGGTCTCTCGGGGTGTCCGGAAAACTAAGACCTAAGACCTAAGGCTGAAGACCTAAGACCCGGAAAACTAAGACCCTGATTTTTGGGGGGAAATCATCAAATTTCAGCTTCTTAAACTGGATTTAAGTTTTCCGCATTACTTCAAGTTGTAATGTGAATTCCACATCTTAATATACGTATCTCCTTACTTCTACTTTCTCCTGAGCCGACATTCTGTTTTCACGGAAACTAAAAACTAGTAAACGGTAGACCGTGTTGGCGGGTAAACTGGAGCGAGCATAGCCCTTTTCGTTTCTCTTAGGGCTTTGAGGCTATATTCTAGATTCCAGTCTTCATGTATGCAGTAATAAATGTTTCAAAAGAATGTATGAGAGAGTTGTTGCGTTTTTTACTTCCGTTCAAGAATTCTTTGTCATAAACAGCCAATTAAAAAATTCCAGTTAATTAAAAAATCCCATGACCCCAGACCCCTTCGGCCGATTCGATCTTTAGGTAGCAGTTTGTTGCTGTCAAACTGCGCTATCCCGTCATTACGAGAATCAGGCCTCCTTGTAAGAAGTCGAGGAAGACAAAACTTCCGGAAATTCGACATCGTTGAACGCGATTAAAAGGCTAGCCCATTTTGGTCAGTAGTAACCGATGCCCCGTTCTCTCCTATCGGCGGGAGAAAGAAAGAAAAGCTTCTTCAGTCGTCTTTTTTAACGTGGTAAAAAGTCCAGAATCTGGACTTTCCTCTGATTGGTCACGAAACAAAAGACAACATTAATCTATATCCTGATAAGTTACCTGGATGGAAGTGCGACTTAAGGAACCGGAGCGATTTTTTGTTAGCTTTAAATGCATCGCTCGCGTGATTTCTTCATAAAACACTCAAGGATGAACAAGAATTAGTCACATATAAAAAATAAAAAAAAATGTTAGTACTACGAAACAGTTTGAAATCTCAGTTCTGGGCTGAAAAACTTTCAAACTTTACAATATCAAACCGTTAAAGCGTTACGCGCGATAGAAAGCAGCCGTGACGGAACTTCAGAGGTCAAATAACTTTTTTTGTGAAATAATTATTTCAACACCTATTTTCTCGAGTGCTTCTGGGTTATATAACTTTTGACATATAGACTTACATTTGTGGCCGGCTAATGAATAAAACCAATAATTTCCACCGGCAAAGAATATCACTTATCTGATGGCCTTGCTGCCATTCGATTCCCGACAGACGCCAGAAAGAGGCGACAGATAAGTCGTTGAATGATCTTTTTCTATTTTTATTTATGATTTTGCGTATAATATCGCAAAGCTAGTTGTGTCCAAATGGCCATCAAATTATCATGAATAATATAATTCTACTAGTTTCGTACTGTTTACTGACGGAAACTTTGAGTGACCATAACTGGGTCACAATCCGCCGAGGCTGTGGAGTGGGTGAGCGTACAACAAAAGAAAAAAAGAAACTTTAAAAAATTGTAACTGCTACTTTTTAAATACCTAATCATGAAAAGCAAAGCATTGGCACCAAGGCACCACGTACTTCTGCCGACGAAATCATCAGATCGGAAATTGGGAAAGTTATCAGAACGATATGAAAGAATATTTGTTAGCAAATAGCTTCAAAGTAATACGTTCTAGTGATAATATGGAGGTAACAAAACGAAAGACGCAAAGCACCTTTTCGAAAATTGCCGTCTGGCAAAGTAGACAAAGCATTGCTTCGCTTCATTTGTTTTTCGCAAACTTTAGTACACAGTATAACGCCACACTGCGACAACCGGAAATAGTTTCGTTTGCCATACTTCAGCCCCTTCTCGCCGCGCTTTTTTTTTATTTTTTCTCGCGCCCCGTCTTCCGCGCTGCGCCTCAACTATAAACTGAATGTCTGGAAGAGGCTAGCTAAATTGTTATTTTTTAAGTGTGAGTGCATTTATTTTATTAATTTTACCTTATAAAAGTAAAGGAAGCGGAAATTTGATGATTTCCCCTAAAAAAAAACCAGTTTTCTTAGTTTTTACCGGAAAACTAAGACCCGGTCTTAGTTTTCCGGGTCTTAGGTCTTAGGTCTTAGCTTTCCAGACACCCGCTATGAATGATGAGTATGACATCACATCTCCAGAGAACATAGGCGGCTTATGGCTAGGTAAGAGACTTCTGGCCTGTTTTGTAACAATCATCTCTGACAGTTCTGCCTTTCAATGTCAATATAGTCTTGATCTGGTCTTGTACTTTCTATAAGGCTTGCATCCTCTCTGTAAACGTACGTATATCCTTTCTGATCGTCATAAGATAGCGTGGTGTCAGTGGGAGTCCCATTGTCTTTTTCAATTTCTTCTTTAATGGGAAGGTTCCTTGGATTAAACGTTTGGGCAGTTGGTTTCATAGTACCAGCACTGACTGAGATGGGCGTGGTGACAGAAGTTGTCGTTGAAATGGTGCTGACTACAGCTGAACTTTAGAATTTCACAGAAGGCACCTTTAGTGTACACTGACCGTTAGGTTGTGCCTCAAATAAGATGGGAATGGAAGTGAGATTAGCTGTTACATCTTTCAAATAATCATTCATGCCATGAATGATTTGTTCTTCGTCAAACTGCTCATAAATTTTCTCTTCAGCCTTTGCCTCTAAAATTTGCTGCCGAAGTTCAAGCTCCACAGAGGTTATTCTTAGCGTTTGCTTCTCCTTTAAGAATTTTGCCTTAACCTCTAACGCTGCCGCCTTAGCCTTTGCTTCAATCAACTTTAACTTAGCGGATGATGTTGAGAAACCTGTGCGTGTATCATGCGAATCACCACGCAACTTCTTTGTCTCACCCAGATAACACTTTGCTTTAATACGAAACACAAACCTTATCACGACTGTTATACCATTGCTGAGCTAATTTTATCTCACCATCATCATCCAAGGCCCTGAGATACATATGATGTGCTTCTTGCATCTTAACAAATAGCTCATGGAACTGCACAACTTCAGTAGGCACTTGTTTTTCGTTCTCAAAATCTGCCAACAGAGGCGAAATTATGTTCATCTGCTTAGTTAAGCTAGCAAGAGCAGTTTTCCGATTTTCCTTTAACCTTTGAATCGCAAATTCCCTACCCTTTTCCATTTGTTCGCGCGTCCACGTGAATTTCCTCAGGAACTACGACACCGGTCAGCGGAGATGTTGCAGGTGGTGACCAACTCCGAGATGATTTGTTTTCCACATCCATTTTACGCCAAATGCCATCCTTTTCTTCGTCCAAAACCTTCATTTTCCTTTGTAAATCTTTCTCCTTGTCTCCTTTGTGTCCTTCAATGTGTGATTCACTCTAGGTAAAATTGTATCGGCCGTAAAATCCATTCTTTATTCCTCTAGATCAGCAAAATGCTCGACAATGTCCGCTGGTTTAAAATGCAAAATTCATGTCACCGTAACCGTTTTAACGATAGGATTTTTAAGTTATCGAGCTCTTTTATGCTAGCGCTAGAAATATGTAAAATTCAACGTAGAAAGCTTAGTTCAGCAAAGCGTAAACGCTACCAGTTCTCATTCAATCACCCGTAAACAGTTGTTATTAGTGTTAAACTGTAACAGCCATCTGTCATGTCCTTTTGTGTAGTTGTTATCCACCGGAACTCTTTGAAAGTGATTAATGTTGTAAAAGGCGAAATTCCTACTTAGCCAATAGTGTAGTAGATTACATGATTCTTTAGATTATTCGTGGCATTACCTCATCCATGTACGTTAGGCTTAAATAGAACTCTTTTGAAAAGCTTAGAGAGGAAAAAAGGAAGAGAGAGAGAGAGAGAGAGAAGTGGGGGGTCGAGCCAGTTCTGGCCAGGTCAGTTTTGGTCAAAAAGTGTAGTAGAGCTTGCAGAATAAATCTACGTTGGAGCCAACCCTGTTGTTGTTAGTCATTGTCTCAAGGATAGTCAACAGCCGTAATAGATTCCGGTCCTTCCCGTAGCCAGCGAGTGCCCCCAAGAAAAGCCTTTACCCAGAAGGAGTTTATAAGAGTTGTTCCCGTCCGTCCGTTTATTTGTGAAGGCAAAACCTGTTTTCACACCGTAAATCCACGAGTCTACACAGTTATTAATCCTTTAGTTTCCTCGTAAGTTCCTTGACAAATGACAGTCCAGTAACTGTTTCCTCAACCGTATACAAGCGAAGTATGAACGAAGCAGAAGAAAAGGCTTCGCGCCGGGTTTCGTCTAAACGGCTGGAATGAATCTCGGTAAAATCACGTGACCTAAGATTCTCGGACGGACTAGCTCGATTACAAAGGATAACCAATGTCAGAAACTGGCATTTACAATATCTGCTATAACCCTGAATACTGTTACCAGTTAATGCTTTTAATAACAATGACACGTCGATGCTTGCAAGCAATGTACCAAGGAAGCCACCACTTTGTTTCTTTGTTGGTTTGATGATAAAAGGACTTCCTAACCTCAAAGCTTCTGCTAGTTTTATTAATCTGGCTTGTAGTTAACATAACCTAATAGGGGATAAGTTGTGCTATTTTATCAATGGGTATCATATAACTATTCAAGCTACTGTGACTATGTGAACTACTTCGATCGGTTAAAATAGGTGTTGCAATCTGTGCAGTTTATTTGTGTCTCCTTCTTTAACTATTGAGGCACTCGAAGCATTTGAGTTAGCTTGTGAAGTTTGGCAGTTGAACTGATTTACTTATCTACGCCTTTTTTCTGGTTGAGCCATTTCAGCAAGTTAGGTGTTTTGTCATTTAAGCTAGATTGACCATGTAAAAAGTAGAACCAATTAAACTAGTTTGATTATTTTGACTTCTTACACCAATTGGGCTACATTTTTCCCTCCGTCTATTTAACTAGTTGAACCATTTAAGCTACTTATGCATTTTGTCCGGTTGAACCATTGAAGCGAGTACGTCCATTTGAACAACTTTAACCAACAAAGAAAGATGTGCAATTTGTGCAGTTTAACTGTCTGAGCAAGTTTAAACAACTTAGCTTGATTGTGCAGTTTGTGCAGTTGATCCTATCGAAAGTGATATTCATTTTGCCCGATTGAACCAATTAACCCAGTTTAAGGATTTTGAACAACATCAACCATTTCAGATAGGTGGTACAATCTGTGCACTTTTACTGTTTCCTCTACTTTGATTATCTTAACTAGTTAAACCAATTAAGCTAGATAGTGCAGTTTGTGCGATGGAACCATTCAGGCTAGTTATTCATCTCGTTCAATAGAACCTTTTAAGCCAGTTTAACCATTTGAACTGCTTCAACCAATTCAAATAGATTTTGCAATCTGTGCAATTTGACTGTCTTTGTTGGTCTGACCGTTTAAAGTACTTTAACCCATTGAGATAGATTGTGCAATTTTTCTCAGGTGACCTCAGTTTGACTGTTAAACCACGCTAACCATTTAGACTGTCCAAGTTGTGAAGTTGAACTGATTAGGCTAGTTATCTATTGTTTTTCAATTGCAGCAAATAAGCCAGTTTGACCACGTGAGCTATTGCGACCAATTGAGCTAGATTGTGCAGTTTGTGCCATTGATCCTAGTAAGCTTATTATGCATTTCGCCCAGTTAAAGCCTTTAAGCTAGTTTGACCATATGATCCACTTCGACCAATTAAGATGGATTGTGCAATATGCGCAGTTCAATTGTTATTGCTCGATTGACATTTAACCTTCTCAATCATTTAAGCATGACTAGCTACAAACAGGCCAAAAAACCAGTTTAGTGTAACAAAGCTGAAAACAGCGTAATATCAAGTAACAAGCAAAATAACGTTTTGGATGCGAGAGAGCTAAAAAGAGCGTAATTTAGCAGCGATCAAGCAAAATATTTTAATGAGCGTGATAAAGCTAGAATCAGCCTAATTAGCAATAACACAGCAGAAACGTTCTTTTCAGTGAGATATTGCTAGAATCAGCGAGATTAGCTGCAAACTGGCGAAAACCTTTATTCAGTGCAAAAAGAGCTGAAAACAGCGTAATGTAACAACAAAAGAGCGAAGACATTGTTTTCAGTGAGATAAAGCTTAACTCAGTCAATTAGCTGCAAACAGGCCAAAAAACAGCGTAACAGCAGCAAACAAGCGAGAAAAGGTTTTCGGTGCGATAGAGCTGAAAAGAGCCTAGTTTAGCAGCAAAAAGGCAAAAATGTTGTTGTGAGTAAGATATAGCTAGTATCAGCGTGATTAGCTGCAAGCGTGACAATAAACCAGTTTTAGTGCAAGAAAGCTAACAACAGCGGAAAAGTGTTTTCGGTGCGACAGAGCAGAAAAGAGCGTAATTTAGCAGCAACAAAAGGAAAAATGTTGTTATGGGGGAGATATAGCTAGAATCAGTGTGACTACTTTCAAACACGCAAAAATAGAGTGAAAAGTTGTAAACACGCAGAAAACCATTTTTCGTTGAAAAAGAGCTGAAAACAGCGTAAGTTATCGACAAAAAAGTAAAAACGTTGTTTTCAGTGATAGAGCGAAAGTCAGGGTCACTAACTGCAATAGGCAGAAAACATTTCCGCTTAAGTAGCTTAAGTAGCTTAAGTGGTTAAATACTCAAACTAGCAAGGAAACAATTAAACCGAAAAAAATGCAAACAGCGGAAGCAGTCAAACTGCACAAAATGCAGAAAGTAGCTGAGTTGGCTCAATTGGCTCATATGGACAAAATCCGCCAAAAAGCTAAATTAGGTAAAATGGTTTTAAGCCATCAAACAAGCGAAAACAGTGAAACGCGAAAAAAATGGACAAACTAGCTGAATTGGCTGTTTCCCACTGAATTACGCTCTTTTTAGCTGTGGCACATCAAAAAAGAAAATGTTTTGCCTGTTTGCAGCTAATCATGCTGATTTGAGCCTTATCTCACTTAATCCATTGTTTCTGTGATTTTTGTGGCCAAATTACGCTTTTGTCAGCTTTCTCGCACCCAAAACATGTTTTGGTTTGTTTGCAGCTAAATTGGGTTGTTCTGGATTTTATGTCACGAAAAGCAACGTTTTCCTACTTTTATTGCTAAACTACTCTGGTTTCAGCGTTATGACACCGAAAAGATGTTTCCGTCTGTTTGTGGCTAAATTTGTGCTGTTTTCAGCTTTATTTCACTGAAGACTAAGTTTTGAGCTTTTATGCAGCTAAATTACCCGTTATTTCGTTATTTCGCTTTCTACCACGGTCTTTCCTTTTTCGTTACTTAATCAAGCTGTTTTTAGCTTTATTGAATGCTGTTTTTAGCTTAAGTTCACCGAAAAAATGTCTTTGCATTTTGCTAGCTAATCACGCTGGTTTTAGCTTTATCTCACTTAAAAGAAAGTTTTTGCTTTTCTGCTGCTAAACTACGCAAAAAGCTTACTGCGCGTTTTGAGCTAATCGCGCTGTTTCTATCTCTATTTCAGTCAAGACAACGTAATTCCTCCTTTATCGCTAAATTACACTGTTTCGGCTTTTATGGCATCGGAAAAACGTTTTCTGCCTTTTGCAGCTTATAACGCTGACTTCCACTGAAAATAACGTTTTTACTTTTTTGTCGCTAACTTACGCTGTTTTCAGCTCTTTTTTAACGAAAAATGGTTCTCTACCTGTTTACAGCTTGTCACGCTATTTTGCTTGTTTGCAGCAAATCACACTGATTCTAGCTACATCTTACTCACAACAAAATTTTTGCTTTTTGGATGCTAAACTACGCTCTTTTCAGCTCTATCGCACCGAAAACGTTTTTTCGCTTGGTTGTTGCTTATGCTGTTTTTAGCTTTCTTGCTTTAAAGCTGTTTTGTTGGCCTGTTTGCAGCTAGTTGACTGATTTATGCTTTGTCTCACTGAAAATAACGTTTTTGCTGTTTTGTTGCTAAATTACGCCAATTCTAGCTATATCTCGCTCATTACAACATTTTTGCCTCTTCGCTGCTAAATTACGCTCTTTTCAGCTCTATCGCACGGAAAACGTAGTTTTGCTTGTTTGCTGTTGTTTACGCTGTTTCTAGTATTTTTGCACTAAAACTGCTTTTTTTGTCTTGTTTGCAGCTAATTGACTGATTTTAGCTTTATCTCACTGAAAACAACGTTTTCGCTGTTTTGTTGCTTTTTGCGCTGAATAAAGATTTACGCTTGTTTGCAGCTAATCCCGCTGATTCTAGCTATATCTGACTGAAAAGAAGGTTTTTGCTGTTTTGTCGCTAAATTACGCTGTCTTCAGCTTTTTTGCCCTTTAAAAACTTTTTCACCTGTTTGCAGCTAATCACGCTGATTCTAGCTATATTTCACCCATTACAGCAGTTTTGCTTTTTCGCTGTAAATTACACTCTTGCCAGCTCTATCGCACCGAAAGCGTAATTTCGCTAGTTTCCCTTTGAATTAAGCTATTTGTAGTTTTATTGCACTGAAAAAAAGTTTTCTGCCTGTTTGTAGCAAATCACATTGATTTCAACTTTATCTCGCTCAAAACGTTGTTTCGGTTGTTTGCCGCCGAATGTCGCTATTTGTTAGCTTTACTGCACCAAAAGCAAAAACGGTTTCTTCAGTAAGATAGGGTCAAAATTAGCGTGATTAGCTGCCGATATGCGAAAAAACTTCTTTCAGTCCGATAAAACGTTTTGGTGCAATAAGGTTAAAAACAGGATAATTTAGCTAGAAAAAAGCCATTACATAAAGCTCAAAACAGCCAATTGAGCCAACTCACCTACTTTCTGCATTTGGTGCAGTTTAACTTTTTCCACTTTTTGCAATTTTTTAATTTTAACTGTATTTGCTAGTTTGAATTTTTAACCAGTTAAACTATTTAAGCTGGTTATGCTTTTTGTCTGATTAAATCCTAACTCTAAGCTAGTTTGACCATTCAAACTACTTGAACTAATGAGGATAATTTGTCCAATTTGTGCAGTGTAACTGTGTTCCCTTATTTGACTATTTAACTAGTTGAATCAATTTACCTAGTTTGACCATTTGAACAACTTAATTCAATTGAGCCACGTTGTACAGATTGTACAGCTGAATCATTTGACCCAGTTATACATTTTGTTCAATCGAATCATGAAAGCTAGTAATGCATTTTGTCCGGGTAAACCATTGAGGCTGGTGTCATTTAACGACCTTAACCAAGTAAGATACCTTGTAAACTTTTAGCAGCTCAACTCTTTTTGTTAGTTTGACTATTTTAACCAATTAAACTAATTAACCCTTTGACCGATTAAGCTTGTTGGACCATTTTAACTAGTTTAACTAATTAAGTTAGGTTGTGCAATAAAACCATCTAAGCAAGTTATGCATTTTGTCCAGTCAAATATTTTCAACCAGTTTGACCATGTTAACTACTTTAACCATTCAATATGGATTGTGCAATTTCTGCAGTTTCACTGTTTGTTTATCTAACCAGGTCAACCAATTAAGCTCGACCGAAAAGTCGAACCTGTTAAGTTGGTCATGCATTTTGTCCTTGGAACAAGTCTAACCAATGGTATAAGATTTTGAAATTTTTGCAGGTTTACTGTTTTCGATGGTTTGACTAACTGATTAAATTGTCGCACCAGCAAAGATAGTCGAATACACAAGAAGTTCAAATGGTCAAACTAGCTTTAAAAAGCTCAAGAGGACAACAATCGAGCCCAATTGGTGTAAGAAGTCAAAATAGTCAAACTAATTTAGTTGGTTCTACTTTTTACATGGTCAATCTAGCTTAAATGACAAAACGCCTAACTTGCTGAAATGGCTTAGCCAGATTAAAGGCGTAGATGACTAAATCAGTTCAACTGCACAAACTTGTCAAGCTAACTCAAATGCTTAAATAGTCAAAGAAGCAGACACAAACAAACTGCACAAATTGGAAAACCTATTTTAATTGGTCGAGGTAGTTCACATGGTCAAAGTGGCCTGAATAGTTTCATGATACCCATTGATAAAATAGCACAACTTATCTCCTATCAGGATATGTTTACTGCAAGCCAGATTAATAAAACTAGCAGAAGCTATGAAGTTAGGAAGTCCTTTTATCATCAAACCAACAAAGAAACAAAGTGGTGGCTTCCTTGGTACATTGCTTGCAAGCATCGACGTGTCATTGTTATTAAAAGCATTAACTGGTAACAGTATTCAGGGTTATAGCAGATATTGTAAATGCCAGTTTCTGACATTGGTTATCCTTTGTAATCGAGCTAGTCCGTCCGAGAATCTTAGGTCACGTGATTTTACCGAGATTCATTCCAGCCGTTTAGACGAAACCCGGCGCGAAGCCTTTTCTTCTGCTTCGTTCATACTTCGCTTGTATACGGTTGAGGAACCAGTTACTGGACTGTCATTTGTAAAGGAACTTACGAGGAGACTAAAGGATTGAAAATTGCGTAGACTCGTGGATAAACGGTTACGGTAACATGAATTGTACATTGTAGACCATTAAACAGTGTCGAGCGTTTTACTAATCTAGAGGAATAAGAATGGATTTTACGGCTAATACAGCTTGACCTAGAGGGAATCACACATGGAAGGACACAGAGGAGACAAGGAGAAAGATTTACAAAGGAAAATGAACGTTTTGGAGGAAGAAAAGGATGGCATTTGGCGAGAAATGTATGTGGACAACAAATCATCTCGGAGTTGGTCACCACCTGCAATATCTCCGCTGACCGGTATCGTAGTTGCTGAAGACACACACGTGGATGGGCGAAAAAATGGAAAAGGTAGGGAATTTGAGATTCAAAGGTTAAAGGAAATTCGAAAAACTGCTCTTCCTAACTTACCTAAGCGGATGAACATAATCTCGTTTTTGTTGGCAAATTTTGAGAACGACAAGTGCCCACTGAAGTTGTGCAGTTCGATAAGCTATTTGTTAAAATGCAAGAAGCACATGATATGTATCTCAGGGCCTTGGATGAAGATGGCGAGATTTGATTAACTCAGGAATGGTATAACAGTCGTGATAATGTTTGCGCTTCGTATTAAAGCAAAGTATTATTGACTTTGTGGGTGAAGCAAAGAATTTGCGTGGTGATTCGCATGATACATGCACAGTGAAATCTAAATCATCCGGTCACTCAAGGTCCTCCACTTTCTCAACATCAGCTAACTAAAGTCGATTGAAGCAAAGGCTGAGGCGACAGCATTAGAGGTTAAGGCAAAAAATTCTTACATAAGAAGCAAGCGCTAAGAATGGCCTCTGTGGAGCTTGAACTTCGGTGGCAAATTGTAGAGGCAAAGGCTGAAGAGAGAACTTATAAGCAGTTTGTCGAAGAACAAATTATTGATTGCATGAATGATTATTTGAAAGATGTAAAAGCCAATAACACATCCATTCCAATCTTCTCTGAGGCACAAGGTAACGGTCAGTCCACAGTGAGTGTGCCTTCTGTGAAATTCCAAGATTCAGCTATTTTCAGTACCATTTCAACGACCACTTCTGTCACCACGCCCATCTTAGTCACTGCTTTTGGTATGCACCCAACTGCCCAACCGTTTGATCCAAGGAACCTTCCCATTACAAAAGAAGAAATTGAAGAAGACAATAGGACTCCCAGTGACACCAAGCTATCTCACGACGTATGATCAAGACTATATTTACATTCAAAGGGAACAGTGAGAACTGTCAGAAATGATTGTTACACGACAGGTCAGAAGTCTTATACCTAGCCAAAAGCCGCTTATGTTCTCTCGAGATGTGGTCATACCCATCATTCGCAGCAGCCTTTGAAGTTCTCACAGAATCTAAGGTAGATAATCCTAAAGAGTGCTTGTATGTCTTGGATCAACACACTAGCGGAAAGGCAAAGGAACTGATTAACGGCTGCTTACTAATGAAGAATGAAGATTCGTACAAAGTGGCTGAAAGACTTTTTTAGAAACACATGCAAGGTTGCAAGTGCATACATCACAAGACTATCGAGCTGGTCCTCTGTGGAACCTAACGACGGAACAGGGCTAAAAAAATTTTTTATTGCCCCTGAGCGAGCAAGGAACGTCCTAACAGGCATGCAATACGTGAATGACTCGGACACGGCCAATTTTCTGCGCCAGATGTGAGAGAGATACCTTCGCAGTAAATGGACGGAAAGAGTTAGCAAGAATAGGAGTAACAAGGGACAGGCAGCCAACTTCAATAACCTCTACCAGTTTGTGTCCGAACAAGCCGATTTGGCGACAGATGCATTCTACTCAGAGAAAGAACTCTCATCCCATGAGTTGTACCTTGTGCTCCAAAAGTCACCACCTGGATGAATGTGCTAAGTTTCTAAAAAACCCCAAGTAGATCGAAAAGACTTTGTTACAGACAAAGGTTTATGCTTCGGTTGTTATAGTTCTGAACACATCGCCAAGTTTGGCAAGAGTAGAAGATCATGCCAGATATGCAATAAGAAACACCCAACGTCACTTCACGATCACAACTGGAGACCAGAAGAGGTGAGGACGGAAGGAAGGAAGCAGCCAGCATGAGAAACCACCGAAAGGAAAAGGGAAGAGCGAGTCAATGTGCGCACCGCCATTCCCAGTGTGACGAATGCTGGTGACATTACAAGCACTGTGGGTACAGCCTCAGTATGCTTCTACCACAAGGATAATCCAAATAACAAGATATGCGTGTACGCTCTCCTTGATAGTGTCAGTGGATGACATGTAGAAATAGGACTTCTCATCGGTCTGAACTGTCCCAGCACTGTGAGTCCGAGAAATATTATTTGTGGAAACGAGGATGAGCCTTACGCAGTACGATCAGCATTGAGATGGCATTTAGTCAGATCTCCATTCGGCCACCACAAAAAGAGGGCGTGACATCACATCTCCAGGGAACATAGTTAAGGCGAGGTAAGAGACATCTGGCCCGTTGTACAAAAATCCTTTCTGACAGTTCTCTCTGTTTCCTTTCAATGTCAATATAGTCATGATCTGGTCTTGTACTTTCTACAGGGCTTGAATCCTTTCTGCAAACGTACATACATCCTTGCTGATCGTCATGAGATAGTCTGGTATCAGTGGTAGTCGCACTGTCTTCTTTAATTTTTTTTCTTCCTTAATGGGAAGGCTCCTTGGATCTAACGGTTGGGTAGTTGGGCTCATACTAATGAGATGTGCGTGGTGACAGAAGTGGTCGTTGAAATGGTGCTGACAAGAGCTGAACTTTGGAATTTCACAGAAGGTACCTTTAGTGTAGACTGACCGTTAGGTTGTGTCTCAGATAAGATGGGAATGGAAGTGAGATTAGCTCCTACATCTTTCAAATAATCATCATGCCATCAATGATTTGTTGTTCGTCAAACTGCTCGTAAGTTTTCTCTTCAGCCCATCTTGCGAATCACCGCACAACTTCTTTGCCTCACCCAGATAATACTTTGCTTTAATACGAAACACAAACTTTATCACGATTATTATACCATTGCTGAGCTAATTTGATCTCATCATCATCATCAAAGGCCCTGAGATCCATATCATGTACATCTTGCATTTTAACAAATAGCTTATTTTAATGGTTCATCTGCTTAGGTAAGTTAACAAGAGCAGTTTTTCGAATTTCCTTTAACCTTTGAATCTCAAATTCCCTACCCTTTTCCATTTTTTCGCGTATCCACGTGAGTGTCTTCAGCAACTACGATACCGGTCAGCGGAGATATTGCAGGTGGTGACCAACTCCGAGATGACTTGTTTTCCACATCCATTTCACGCCAAATGCCATCCTTTTCTTCGTCTAAAACGTTCATTTTCCTTTGTAAATCTTGCTCCTTGTCTCCTTTGTGTCCTTCCATGTGTGATTCCCTCTAGGTCAAGCTGTATTAGCCGTAAAATCCATTCTTTATTCCTATAGTTTGTGCAGTAGAACTGATGTAGTTATCTACGCCTTTTATCCGGTTAAACCATTTAAGCTAGTAATGCATTTTGTCTGGTTGACCCATTGAAGCAAGTGAAGCCATTTGAACAACTTTACCAACAAAGAATGTGCAATCTGTGTAGTTTAACCGTCTGAGCGAGTTTGTGCAGTTTGTGCAGTTGATCCTATCGGGCTTGTTATTCATTTTGTCCAATTGAACCATTTAACCCAGTTTAAGCATTTGAACATCAACCATTTCAGATAGATGGTGCAATCTGGGCACTTTTACTGTTTCTGCTGCTTTGATTATCTTAACTAGTTAAACCAATTAAGCCAGATAGTGCAGTGTGTGCAATGGAACCATTCAGGCTAGTTATACGTCTCGTTCAGTAGAACCATTTCAGCCAGTTCGGTCATTTGAACTTCTTCAACCAATCAAAATAGATTTTTCAATCTGTGATATTTGACTGTCTTCGTTGGTCTGGCCGTTTAAAGTACTTTAACCCTTTGAGATAGATTGTGCAGTTTTTCTCAGGTAACCTCAGTTTGACTGTTAAACCAGGCTAACCATTTAGATTGTCCAGGTTGTGAAGTTGAACTGATTAGGCTAGTTATCCATTGTTTTTCTATTGAAGCAAATAAGCTAGTTTGAGCATATGAGCTACTTCGACCCATTGAGCTAGATTGTGCAGTTTTTGCAGTTGATCCTATTAAGCTAATTGTTCATTTTGCCCAGTTATGCTCTGCAGTGATTAGTTGTTTTTCAACAGCTCTGACTAGTGTAATTCGGTCCTTGCTGTTCACTCAGTGATTTGCTTCCTTTGGCGGTCCGCTGTCGCACGCCTCTCCTGTTGTTGTGTTTTTTTTATCGTGGGCACCCACGCTTCTCAAATTTCTATTCCAGTATCCCTGTTGATTTTGTTAGGGTGAAGTCTAGCATTATGCTTAATAAGATCACGCATGACCAGTCGACCTAATCGCCCGAAGAAGACTAGCAGTATGCAGTCAAAACGTCGCGATCTACATCACACGTGACTACATCGTGAAACAAACGAAAAACGTAGCTTTTATTGTTATTCGCCACGATGAATAACCACAACCTTTTCTACGAAAGCGAAAACCTTTATTCAGTGCAATAAAAATTAGCCTAAAAACAGCGTAATTTAGCAACAAAACAGCGAAAACGTTGTTTTTAGTGAGATAAAGCTAAAATCAGTCAATTAGCCACAAACAGGCCAAAAAAACTAGTTCGAGTGCAAGAAAGCTAAAAACAGCGTAACAACAGTAAACAAGCACAAAAAAGGTTTTTGATGCGACAGAGTTGAAAAGAGGGTAACTTGGCAGCAAAAAGGCAAAAATGTTCTTATGAGTGAGATATGGCTGGAATAATTAATAATTAGCTGCAACCAGGCGAAAACCTTCTTCCAGTGAAGTTTTCCTTTTTTTTCAAGCTGAATACAGCGTAATTTAGAACTAAACCAGCAAAAAACGTTCTTTTCAGTGAGATATAGCTAGAATCAGTATGATTAGCTGCAAACAAGCAAAAATCTTTATTCAGTGCAAAAAGGCTAAAAACAGCGTAATTCAGCAACAAAACGGCGAAAACGTTGTTTTCAGTGAGATTAAGTTAAGATCAGTCAATTAGCTGTAAACAATACAAAAAATCAGTTTTATTGAAAGCTAGAAACAGTGTTACAACAGCAAACAACAACCTGGAAACGTTTTCTTGTGATAGAGATGAAAGGAGCGTAACTTAGCAGAAAAAAGCAAAAATTTCGTTTTTTTAGGTAGATAGAGCTAGAATCAGCGTAATTTAGCAATAAATCCGCAGAAACGTTCTTTTCATTGAGATATTACTGGAGTCAGCGTGATTTGCTGTAAACAGGCGAAGCCTTTATTCAGCGCAAAAAAAGCTGAAAACAGCATAATTTAGCAACAAAACAGCTAAAACGTTGTCTTCAGTGAGATAAAGCTTAAATCTGCAAACAGGCCAAAAAACCAGTTTTAGTGCAAGAAAGCTAACAACAGCGTAACAGCAGCAAACAAGCGGGAAAACGTTTTCGGTGCGATAGAGCTCAAAAGAGCGTAGTTTGGCAGCAAAAAAAACAAAAACGTTCTTATGAGTGAGATATAGTTATAATCAGCATGATTACCTGCAAACAGGCCAAAAAACCAATGTTAGTGCAAGAAAGCTAACAACAGCGTAACAAAAGTAAACAAGCACAAAAAAAGGTTCTCGGTGCGGCAGAGCTGAAAAGAGCGTAAATTAGCACAGAAAAAGCAAAAATGTTGTTATAAGTAAGATCTAGCTAGAATCAGCGTGATAAGCTGCAAACAGGCGAAAATAGTGTGAAGAGCTGTAAACAAGCAGAAAACAATTTTCGTTGAAAAGAGCTGAAAACAGCGAAAGTTAGTGACAAAAAAGTAAAAACGTTTTCAGTGATATGGCGAAAGTCAGCGTTATTAGCTGCAACAGGCAGAAAACGTTTTCCAAATGCAATAAAAAGCCGAAAGCAGTGTAATTTAGCGATAAAAAAGAAAATAGGTTATTTTGACCGAAATAGAGGTAGAAACAGCGCGATTAGCTGAAAAGGCGCAGATTAGGTTTTTGCGGTGAAAAAAAGGCTGAAAACAGTGTAGTTAAGCAGCAGAAAAGCAAAAACGTTGTTTTAAGTGAGATAAGCTAAAACGAGCGTGGTTAGCTGGCAAGATACAAAGACATAAAATGTATTAAAGTTCCTACGGCAACCAGGTGGACGATCAGACATGGTTTGATGCTACTCTGGTTTACAGATTTAATGAATGTAACCGAAGAAGTTACAATTTAAAGAACTAACGTTTCGACACTCCTGTCCAGTGCCTTCATCAGGGGTGATCTAAACGCTGCAACAATAGGTCCTTTCATATGATCACTAATTAGCTGCCTTTTTTTCTGATGTGTCAGGAAGTAAGCCGCCATCGTCACAATTTAAAGGGCATATTTTCGCCAAACCTAAGGATCCTGTCACGAAAGAACAGCTAGCCGATGCCATTTTTTCTACTCCTTGCGATAACTGTGACAACGAATACATCGGACAGACTAAACGTCAGTTTGGTACACGATCGAAAGAGCATCAAAAAGCGGTTTTCTTTTGCAAAAAGGAAAATTCAGCTTTATCAGAGCACATATACCTAACTAACCACACAATTGGGTGGGATAATTCTTAAATTATTACCACTAACCGGCGTTGCCACCAGCGCCTTTGCTTGGAGGCTTGGCATCTTGACTCCACCCACGCTCCTTTAAATCGTGACGATTGGATTGAGTGAGATAAAGCTAAAATTAGCGTGATTAGCTGCAAAGTGGCAAAAAATTTTTTTTTGGATGCGGGATGCGGCACATCTGAAAAGAGCGTAATTCAGTGGGAAACAGCCATTTCAGCTAGTTTGTCCATTTCTTTGCGTTTCACTGTCTTCGCTTGTTTGATGGCTTAAAACCATTTGACCCAATGTAGCTTTTTGGTGGATTTTGTCCATATGAGCCAGTTGAACCAACTCAGCTACTTTCTGCATTTTGTGCAGTTTGACTGCTTCCGCTGTTTGCAACTTTTTAGTTTAACTGCTTCCT
Source organism: Pocillopora meandrina (assembly GCA_942486045.1). NCBI lineage: Eukaryota > Metazoa > Cnidaria > Anthozoa > Scleractinia > Pocilloporidae > Pocillopora > Pocillopora meandrina. The sequence continues at coordinate 4,556,719 of CALNXJ010000014.1, forward strand.
TGTTAGTTTGAGTGTTTAACCACTTAAGCTATTTCAACCACTTCAAGCAATTCAGCTAGATTCCACAGTTTCTGCCGTTTTTTCCTTAAAGTTATTCTAACCATTTGAGCTAGATTGTTAAAATTGTGCAGTTGAACTGAATACCCTAGTTATGCCCATTGTTCAGTTGAAGCATTCAAGCTAGTTAAACCATGTGACCTACTTAATTAAGCCAGATTGTGCAGTTTGTGCAGTTGATCCTATCCAGGTAATTATGCATTTTGTCCAGTTAAAGTAGTTAAGATAGTTTCACCATGTGAACTACTTCGACCAATGGGATAGACTGTGCAATTTGTGCAGAGTAACTGTTATCCCTCTGATGACATTTAGCCGGTCGAGCCATTGAAGCTACTTATGCGTTTTTTCCAGTCTAACCATTTCAGCAAGTTCTGAATTATGTCCACCCCAATAATATAAGCCTGATTGACCAATTGAACTAATCTAACCAGTTGACATAGATTCTGTAGACTGTGCAGTTATACTGTTTGCAATAGTTTGACTACCTTACCGTTTAAACTAGTTGTGCAACTTGTCCAGTTGAACGTTTTTAATCCAGTTTGATCATATGAACTACTGTAACCGACGAACAAAAGATCGGTCTATTTCAAGTTCTTGTAATCAAGCTTATCAACATTTTGCTTCCTATTCTGTTATTGCTGGAAACAGTGAAATTAAAAAGAAGGCTTTTAAAGAGTTTTTTGATGAGCTCATGAAAATGCATTTTAAGGAAAAAGGCAACCCATGTACCAAGATTCCATTTACAATATACATGTACTGGTTTCACAAAGAAGTTTAAATTTCAAGAACTCACAAATGATATGCATAGTTTTGTATGAGTAGCATAATAGCATAATAACATTATTTAGAAATTCTTGTTGCTATTTAACAACATTGTAATTTTAAAATAATATATCTGTGAAAAAGAAATAGTTTAACTAATTTATCACTACTAAACATTATTTCTCTGAAAATGATGTGCTGAATCTAGGGAGTACTTTCTAGAGTCGGGGGATAGAATGTCCGAAAGGAAAGAGAATGACACAAAGTGAAGAGATGAATAACCAACTAAATAATTTGAAGAGAAAACAGACCTGAAACATAGTTTTTATTGATGAAAGTTTGAGAACCATATGTTGATAATGGAAATGCAGAGAGTAGTAAGTATGGCAACACTTGCGATGTTCAAACTTTAAAACTTGATGTACAAGAGAGATGTTCACTAACATTGATGTGTATTTTACATCACACCTGGCACATCCTTAATTTTTTTTAATTATACCAGTTTACTTTTTTAATATGACATAAAGTCTATGGACCATCTCCATCTATTCCAAATACATTATATTGAGTAACAACACCAAAATACCTCAAGAAAACTCTCTACCTCAAATTTAACTTGGGTTATGTATTGCATCAGAAACAACAAAGTTCATTTAAGGGGCCTAGCTTTTTTTCCCACAAATTTCAAGATCCATAAGTGACAATTTAGAGATGATAAATACAATTCAGCTTGAGTACATCATTTTTGAGACAAGTGCTTTTAAATTTGTTCCTAAAAGGTTTTTTAATTCATATTTAACAACCACAACTTTATAGATTTTACAAATGACAAATAACATTTTAAAGTTTTCTGTCACGACAAATGAAAACTTATGTTGACAGACCTCACACTGTTGCCTTCTAGATGTCATTATTACTTTTCTTGGGGAAAGGCTCTAACAAAAGAGCCAATAATCTTCAGTAACATGCCAATAACTTGTATTAAAAAAAAAATGAGGTAGCCAACTTTTAAATTCTTTCTGTGGCTCAAAAGTTAAAAAATCTCCTATCAATTGGAACTTTATCTCCTAGTATGTATAAACACATGTTCTCTCTTGTCCGTTCAGTTTTTGATGTTAATAGTCCGTGCACGTGGTCAATTGTTAGGTCGTGTCCCTGTCATTGATTTTTAGTTATCTAGCACTTTTTCACCGTACGTTTTTACATTTTTCATTTTTTTTTTTTTTAAGGGTAGTGCCCCGCATGGGACTCCATGTCCCGTTCGCACTGACCCTTTTGGCGTATGTCTATCCATTTTTTGTCTCTTTCCTTGTATATGTATTCATTTTGAGCTTGTAGACGTACCCAATAAAGTTGTTAAATAAATAAATAAATAAAATACCTGTCATTATCTGACTTCCATAAAATAATAAAACGGTTGAAAGGTCTGCAGAATCATCACTACCAGATGGCCCCTGTGGTCCTGTATCACCTTCTGCTCAGCAGCGACTCGACTCCATGGGTGGTCAGGAAGGTCATGGCTTTGCATTGGGAGCTTCTGATTCTTAGCTTGAAATTCGTTGCAAATTGAACATTGTTTGATTTGGTCCTTCACTTCTGCATTCATACCAGGCCAGAATACAGTGTCTCTAGCTTTGCGTAGGCAAGCCTCTACTCCTAAATGGTTGTAATGAATTCTGGATTTCACTTCAGGTCTCAGTAACTGGGGGATGACTACTCTCGAGCCTTTGAAAAGAACACCATTGTGTACTGACAGCTCGTCACGGTAAGACTAATACTCCCAGATCTTGATTGGTACTTGATCTTTCTGCATTGGCCATCCGGTCAGAATGGTGGTTTTCAGTGTCTGCAAAATGTCATCGTGACTTGTGCTATACTGCAATTGATCCAGTCTTTCTGGCGTGACCTTCAGGGCTTGCATAGGGTCTAGGCGCTCCAGCTCTAAGGAAAATATTTGAAAAGATTATTCTGGCCTAGAGGTTTCATGCTGTGCGGCTCTAGACAAATGGTCGGCTAAGAGCATTTGGGAACCAGGTTTGTATTTAACTGTCAGGTTGAATAGTTGTAGCCTGAGAAGCATTCTTTGGAGACGGTATGGAGCTGATAGTAAAGACTTCTTAAATATTGACTCTAGAGGCTTGTGGGCAGTTTCGACTGAAATCTGCTCTCTGTGTGCTAGATATTGATTAAATCTTTCACAAGCAAAGACTATTCCCAGACATTCTTTATCTATGGTTGCATATCTTTGCTCTGTTGGTGAGAGAGTTCTGGACGTGTAGGCGACTGGCTGTCCATTTTGAAGAAGGACTGCACCGAGGCCTTTACTACTGGCATCCGTCTGAATAGTTACTTCTTCTTCTATGTTGTAGAATTTAAGCACTGGGTGTTGAATAAACAAGCGCTGAATAGTGGCAAAAGCTTCATCATGCTGTTTGGCCCAGGTGAACTTGGACTGGTCAGTTGTAAGCTCTCTTAAAGGTGCTGACACATCTGAAAGCTTTGGTAGAAATTTAGATAGATAGTTGACAAAACCAAACAAGGTAAGAACTTCAGACTTAGCCGTTGGCTTCGGCATGTTCTTGATGGCAGTAACTTTATCGGGATCCGGTTTCAGTCCATCCCTTGAAATCACATGGCCCATGAACTTAACTTCTGCTTGTCGAAGCTTGACTTTGTTCTTGTTGAGTTTAAGATGGACTTGTTTGGCCCGTTCAAGTAGGCGAACCACATTCTGATCATGATTAAGAAGTGCTTCCGAGTCGGTATCACCATAACCAACAGCAACAATATCATCTCTGATAACTTTCACACCAGGCAGGTCTGCGAGGCATTCTTGTAGTCTGCTTTCAGAGACTTCTGGGCTAAACTTATACGAAAGGGCATTCTTAAGTAACGGTATCTTCCTAGGGATGTCCAGAGAGTTGTGAGTTTACAACTCTCTTGGTCAAGGCCAACTTGAGAGAATCCATCTTTTGCATCGAAGGAACTCTAGATTCTAGATTCTAGCTTTGTTGAGCTCTGGTAACAGTTCTTCCAACGTTGGCAATTTAATTTGGGACGCTGTATGGCACGGCTCAGGTCTTTCGGATCCAGACAAATTCGAGTCTTCTGAGGTTTGGCAACTATTACCATACTGCTGATCCACTCGGAGGGTTCCACCACTTCTAAATAATGCCTTTCTCTTCTAACTCTAGAATCTTGTTCTTAACTTCTTTTTGTAGTGCAACTGGTACGCGACGAGGAGAATGTTGTAATGGTTTAAAACTCGGGTCAACCATAATCTTTACATCTCCAATATGTCCTAATCCAGTGAAAACTTCATGATACTTACTCAAGAGTTCTTCCTTTGACAGACATTTTTGTGGTAGGGTCTCACTTATCTGACGTACATTCTCGGGGACGCTGAAATTTACGAAGATGAGTTGCAACTTTTCACAGGTTTCAGCTGATAGCAAGAGCTTACACTTGTGTTTTATAACTTGAAACTTCAGAATCTGTTGTTTGCCATTGTGTCTGACATGCAAGTCGCACTCACTAACTGGCTTCAGAGCTGTACCACCAAAGAGCTTCAGCTTAACTGAGGAGTTGTTCATGGGTGGGTCTCCTAACTGTGTGATAGCTGAGAGGTCGTCCAAGCCAATTACATTACATGCAGCTCCAGGGTCTAACTGACATGCCAAGGTTGTGGTGAAGTCTTCTTTAGCTGATTTGAAGAAACTGATATCTGCAAGCCACTGTCTTGCTTTAGTTTGGACTATAGACACAGTTTCCATTTGCAAACAGCTTTCGTCAGGACTGTCATCCTCGTCTTCTTCAAATTGTTGAATCTTCTTTGATGATCGGCATACAGACGCAAAATGGCCCTTTTTTTGACACTTGCTGCACGTTTTCTTGAACGCAGGACACTTTGTTCTTCTTTCATGACGTTGTTTACGACCACGATACTTACAGGTCGGTTCGAAAGGACTTCCGGATTTCTTTTTTTCTAATTTCTTCTCTAAATTTGATGATCTTCCTCCATCTCTCTTCTTACTACGAGTTCTATGGGGAAATTTCTTCTCGCTGAATTTCGTTATGTCTTCTGTCTTGTCTCCAGCGCTTATTATCGTCTTGATTTGCTGCGAGGCGATTTCACTCGAAGCGCACATCTGTATGGCTTTCTTCAAGTCCACCTTGTCACCTTGATTCTTTAAACCAATGACCAGCCTGTCCCTGATGAGCTCATCTGTTAGTGCACCGTATTCGCAGGACGCGGCTAATTTTCTCAGACGTGTGAGATAACTTTGGACAGATTCTTCGCTTTGCTGCACACACGTATTAAAACCATACCGTTCGTAAACCAAATTTCTGCTAGGTTTGAAGTAGCTTTCTAAAGCTTCTAAACATTTGTCGATTTTCTTCTTATCGTCCTCTGGAAGATTTAGGTTGAGTAAGATTTGAAGACACTCTCTGCCCATCGATGAACGCAAAGTCGCTAAACGGACCGATTCCTCTCGCCTATCGAGGCCTGTTGCTGTTTCATAGTCACTCCATTGCTGCTTGAAAAGATCCCAGTTACCAGTAACGTCACCGTGACACTTCATAGGACTTGGCGGCGGAAAATTTGGAGAAATAACTTGAGGATAAATTGGGGCGGTGTGTTGAACTGTTTTAGGTGCTGCCATCGATGGCACGTCGATTTGCGCGCCCGATTCCACGTGGTCGTTATCTGACGGCATCTTGAGTTCTTTCTTCTACACTTTGAGCCCAAAATTCTCTTTGAAATTACAAATAATAGAAGGGAACAGTATCAGAAGGTACCTTCGGCGATTAATTTTCAATAAAAATGCAGAATCGTCAGAAAATCCATCCCACTTCTGACACCATGTTATAACATGTGAACTACACACTCAGTAGAAAGCAACAACTTTATTTAATGTCCAAATAAGGAAACAGGTGACGCATTTATCGTAACAGATACACTTCTCCCCCTTTAGACCAACCACCTACAAATGGGGGTGGTCTATATGGCACCAATGACTCATCGTATGTTGTAACCTGCATGCCACTACCATCTGACTCTGATGGTGGAAGAGGTGGTGGCGGGTAATATCTTTATCAGCCATAAAAATCCATTCTCTATCCCTCTAGATCAGCAAAACGCTCGATACTGTCCAATGCAAAACTCGTATGACCGTAACCATTAATCCGCGAGTTTAAACATTGTTCAATCCTTTAGTTTCTCCGTACGTTTCTTGACAAATGACACTCCAGTAACTGGTACCTTAGCTGTATACAAGCAAAATATGAAGGAAGCGAAATGAAATGCTCAATGCGGAGGTTTGACCTAGAGTGGAATGACCCTCGGTAAAATCACCTGACCTGAAAATGTTGTTGAAGTCCTAAATGTAATAACTGTCCTAAATGTAATAAAGTCCTAAATGTGATAACATTTGGTCTTAAATGTAATAAAGTCCTAAATGTAATAACATTTGGTCCTAAATGTAATAAGCCTTCAACGTAATCGTTTAATTGCGCTAGTGCACTGTTGTTAAAAGCAGACATCCAAATTGAAAGGTTAAAGTGACAGTTGTTGCACTAAAGAATCCTCTGACCAATATTCATGGCATACTATGGGCTCGCTGATATTAATAAGCGTCTTTTTTTGCCAAAGACTTAGGTTGAAAAGCATTGGCTACATAACCTTAAACTGATGTGCTTTTGGCATCAAATTGGCAGACGCAAAAACAATGAGAACACTAACCAATAGCTTTCTTTATATCATTAGCTCAGACTCTTTAATTTAGTGCAACACATTTTGACGATCTACTTGTGTGACCAGTGCTGAAGTTATCTCTTCATGAACCGAATTACATGAAAAAGGAAGTCCACTGACCTATACGTCTGACAAATTCCGGGCTGGGAGGTGCATTTTTTGTACCGTCTTCCCTTGCCAGATTTGAATGGGTCTGCATGAAATATATTGATTTGCTTATTGACCAAGCGTGAGGTCAAAATGACTGGATATTGGCCGAGTTTTTTTTACGTTTTCAGGGACTGAGACGAACGATAACAATAGCATGCTAGTTTATCATCAATTGTAGTCAATTTTTTTCCAAAAAAATGTTAAGGATTTCGTACCAATCGAGTTCATCCACTTGAACTTCCAGTCACGCATAAGCCCACTTTTGACTGGAAATGATTTTCTTCAGCTCGATCAATAGACCGCTTAGAGGACCATACTTTTTAAAAAGGCTTCGAGTGCTGATTAAACAAGAATTCAATCTATCAGAAAAATGAAGCCTTGATGGAAATCGTCTCAGACGATGCACCAGCGCATTGATCGTATATTAACTCTACGTAATGTTTGGTATGTGTGGCATGCATTACCAGCCAACAGGATGGCCGATGATGCAAACACTATTTCTAATTTTTTTTTTCCTAGAACTTCATTGGGAAGATTTCCAATGTGACATTCGTCATCTCCTCTCGACGCAAATAAGTCGATGTCTACCTCTGAAAAAAACTGAACCTCCCTCAGCTATCACCATCATTGGCTATACCATTGTCGACTTCATTTGCAATTCAGACTCCGTCTCGTTTGCTCGGCTTCCATGAGTTTGTCCCTTAGCTATGTCTATAGCAATATCTGTGTCGTCACCAATGCCGACGATACTGTCAGGTCCACTTTTTGCTTCAGTGTCACCCATTTCAAAATCAACGACGTCCTGCTGTATATGCATTTTATTTGAATAATCCTTGGAAACTTCTCCTTCCCCTGGGTCATTTACATCGTATTCTCTTTCATTAGCGTCGTTATGATCCACAACTTGTTCCGAGCTCACATAGTGTTCGCCGTGGTTCTCAGCGGAATGTCCAAGATACACGGTAGCTGCTGAAACACTCGCTGACGGACTGAACACATGCTACCCACCAACTCCTAGAGAGCAAACTATTTGGATGTCGATGTTATACAAGTTTGCTGCTGCATATAGCCTGATCTGATCTCCATAGGTCCCACCTCGCGCCATATGAAACCTTATAGGTATGCAACTTGATCTTTTGTTTCTCGATACGACCTTCCGTCACATGCTTTTTATTCGATGGTTTCCCTCTCAAACGTATATACACCTTTTCTCCGATGCTGTAAACCGAAGGCGGATTTAAGCGAAGTTGTGTTCGCTGCATCCGCTTGTCACGTCTGCTTGTGGCTTTTTTAGCTTGCTTTCGTAATTTCAAAGCTTGCCGGGAACGCCGATTACGGTCATTCTTAGTTGGGCGAACCCTCCCAGCACTAGAAAGGATTTCGTCTTGTAATCTGCTCTCCCTCTGAAGGCGTTGCACGTTCGTGAAATGTATATTTCGGATAGTGTTTTGTAAGCTATCACATCCTTAAAGTCGTTATTTAGAATTCTTTGATAAAGAAGGTGCTGTTTCGCCCAGTTTACCCCGTCTTGATCCATTTTTTGAAGGTCATATTCCATCTTGGATCTTAGTGTCCTGTGGCAACGTTCCACCTTGCCTTGTGATTGGGGAGGGCGCGGACTACTGTGAATCAATTTTATATTCATGTGATCGCAAAGTAATTTCAAGGCCTTCTTGAACTCCCCTCCTTGCTCGCACTGGATTATTTCTTGCGATCCATGCTCAATATATATAGATTCCAATTCACTTGCAATAACCTGGCTTAATTTGCTTTTTAAAGGACTAAGCCAAAGGAAACGGCTAAAAGCAAAAATCACTGTTAAAACGTACCTGTACAATATCCTATTTTACTCATATCCATCATATCTATTTGGTGCCTAACATGAACGTCTCTGGCTCTGATAGGTTTCAGCTTCGCCTTATTAAGAAACTTAACATTTCGGCGATAAAGACTTTTGTCCATATTTAGAATAGTTTGTATTTCAGCTCGACTTACTCCTAAAAAGTTGTCCCTCAGTGAGCAAGCCAACTTCCCCACACCAGATCCTTTCGTCCTTTCAAATTCCTCAACAACTACTTTGTTAACCTCTGATGATTTTAACAGTCGACGCCCCTCGAAATATGGTGCCTTATCACCATGGTCTTCTTTCACTGATATCCTTCCGCCAGCTCTCCAGTATCTCACAGCAGCTCCACGCATTGCTCTCGTCTGTTCTTTCACTGGTGGTTGCACCTTGCCCTCAACAAGGTCGAGTAGGCTTCATAAACGTCGTCTGCTAAAACAGAGGATTTCCGGTTCACTTCGAAGTTTCCACGATCTTTATAGGTTACAGACCTATTCCACAACAATGCTAGTAATGCTAAAACCATAACAGCTAAAACAATAAATATCATGTTGAATCAATGCAAGTATTAATGTTCTACATTCGATCTAGATCTCAAAAAACAGCCGGAATATTTCACAGGCTCGTGAAATGTTTATCAGTCGGATCCGCACTCAAGAATTTTTCCACACAGCCATACCAATCAATTTAACGTTGCTCGGCAAATCTTTGAGTTACTGCCAGTTATTTTGAAACTGGAAAGCTATGCTCTTTACGTGCATGTCATTCTTTTAGTGCTGACTCAGAAAAGTCCGCTTCAGAGTCAGGTCATGCTGTTTTATCTAATGTCTGATCGTTAAGGAGATCAGTGCGTCGAGCAGACTTTGTTTCCTTCTTCTTTCTTTTTTTTTTTTAATTCTTTGAATAAATTGGTATACCGGCTCACACGATTAGTTGTACTCACATCTCAGAGAAAGCAAGGGCACAAACTTTTGCGTGAGTCTTTGGGGACCGGGACATCACTTTCAGCCTTCAACATAAAAAATCATTTTTAAGGTTCATCATATCTCACTCGTGTGACTGTTTCCGGCCTTATATGAAACGTAATCGAGCAACAAGTACGCGCTAAAAAGACCTGTTGCTTATTTCGAATTACAGTACTAACTCTTCCATAGGAACTTTTTTCATGCACATCATGAGCTCGTTCGTGACATATTCCAGACTTTTGTGGAATGTCTGTTTTTTGATAGGCAATCTGAGCCGGTGATTTGTAATGATGTGCTGGTCAGTCGCTTCTTTGCATTTACACCTGTTAAATGTAAGCCACTGATTATATGATTCGATGCAGACATATGCAATAACTTATTCGTTTTTCAGATTTTTTACATACATTTCAAAATCAAGAGAACATAATTGTCCCAGTTATGTTCCCTTGGGAAGAAAAATGATTCTGTCCATATTCATGTAATATTTTTGCCTCGATATCAGCGATCCTGTAATGTGACTGTATACTGGTCAGCGGTTTTTTGGTTGCAACAGCCGTCACTTCAACATCTCGATGTGGATGTCCGTCATAACAACAATCCCTTTGAAGAAGTCAAACGATTGCTTTGGAGACTTATTACATTTAGGACTGAATGTTATTACATTTAGGAATTCATTACATTTAGGACCAAATGTTATTACGTTTAGGACTTTACTACATTTAGGACAGTTATAACATTTAGGACTTAAAAAAATGCTAGGAATGACTGGTCCGATGACACACCATAACTAATGTCAGAAACTGGCGTCTGCATGGTTTACCTAAAATCATTCCTCATTTTAACCAAAACCTATCTTTCTCTAGATATTCAGTAGACTTAAATGTGCTAAATGTTCCGTGTATCACGGTCCTCATTCAGAAGACAGTTCCTTTGGCTACTTGTCAGGGATTCCTGGTCTTTCCTCGGGTGACTCTAGGAGCAGTGCACGTTTGTTAACTAGTCAATCCAACATTGACCCAGTGGCGGATTGGACAGTCACAGATCTAACCTGGCCATTGTCATCTCGAACTGCAACAAAGACTCACGCCATGGGCCATTTGTTTCTGAAAGTGCTGTTGTCTTTCAACAAAACGATATCACCTTCTGTGAAGTTTCTTTTCTGTCATGTCACCTTTGCCTTAGTTGTACCTTACTCCACCTGTTCCAAAATGTATTAGTGTCGTGTCACCTTTGTCTCGGATGTAGGCTCTGCAAGTACTCTTTATTCCACCTGTTTTAAAATGTATTAGTAATATGCTGTACACGCTTCCAGCATCGCCTGCAGTAAATATCTTCCCTTTGGAACCTTCCTGGAGGAGCGAGTAAAAGCTTGGTTTTGCTGGTAAGAAGTACGTTTGGCGTCAGTAGCAATGGTGATAGTGGGTCAGTAGTGAGAAGGCGACTATTTACAGCTGCTTCAGCTTCACCCTAACAGAGTTTGCAATGATTCGTTGTCTAAACTGTGACCACGTCGCTTCAAAAGCGTTGCCATAACATTTCGCACAGACCTCATTTGTCGCTCCAAAACACCTCTAAAGTTACTAGCTGTAGCAGGGGTTCTGATCCACTTAATGTTGCCTATTTATTCCAACAGGCCCTACGGATAAAATGCCGTAGGGCCTGTTGGAATAAATCTGTTTCCATGGAGTGTGCCACTTCAATATGAGTTGCACGGCTGGCCAGGCTTGTAAATAGGGCTCCGTACCTTTTAACTTATTTCCTGCCCTACTTAACGTGCCACGGACCGAATAGTCTACCGCACAGTATGAGAACGGTGGCCCGATCTCAACACGCAAGCTGAGGAGATTGACCATTTTCTGTTGTCCAACAGTACCGCGAAGGTATGACACACCTTGAGATGAAGTGTCCCACTGCTGCCTTTCCATTGATGACCTAGTAACCATTTGAACGAACCTCACTCAAAGTGACGCCTCTTCCGCTATGGTGAGTATTCTTATGGGTGTGACGGATGATCAAATCTGTGATATGGCCAGTCTTTACGCACACCTTCAGCCTCGGCTTGAAATTGTTTCACGCTCTTCACTTCTTTATGGAAGTCACTTGTTTGCACGAGCTTGAGGATTACCACTTGTGCTTGTTCCAGGCCTCTGACCATGATAGTAGGGGAACTTTCACCGTCACAATTACCACTTGTGCTTGTTCCAGGCCTCTGACCATGATAGTAGGGGAACTTTCACCGTCACAACTCCGTCTGTAAATTTGAGGGCCTTTATTAGCCAGAGGTTTGTTGTCTGTAGTACTGACGCTCATCCTTAAATGCTTTTTGTATTCCCAACGGATGGCGATTGCAGTCTTCAAACGTTGGTGGTTAGAGAACCTGTCAAATCTACTCAACATGTTTCCACGCTCTTCATTTACTGTGGCGTATGCAGTGACCTTTCCAACCTCTAGAGAACTGTGATCAACCTCATTTTCATACAAGCCTTGTAGAGGCCACTGATCCTCTGTCTGCTACAAGAAATCCGGGCCCTCTATCCAATGTGACTTCTCCACAAACTCCTCGGCATTCAGACCCATTGATCCTTCATCTGCTGGGTTGGATATAGACTCCACCTACTGCCATTGCTCAGGTACAGTGTGATCACGAATTAACTGTGCTCTCTTTGCAACGTACACCTGGAACCTTCGAGACTCATTACTGGTGAATCAGAGCACGACCTTGCTATCTGTGCAATAAAACTCATTAGATTCCTTCTAATCTAACTTTTCCTTTAGCATAGTGGCAACTCTTACTGAAACAGTAGCTGCAGTCAATTCAAGTCGTGGGATAGTGACAATTTTCAACGGTGCTACACGAACTTTACCCTGTAAGAGGGAACAATGAACTCTATCATTTTCATCGATCAACCTGAAATAAAAGCATATTCTGTATCCTCTCTGCGATGCGTCTGACATGTTATGAAGCTGTGCGGTGACAATTCTTCCAAAATCAGGAGGCTTAAGTGCCTTCGGATGTCCAGCTGCTTAAGTATCGGTAACTGATTTCCCCACCTTTCCCATTTAGCGAGAACTACTCCATCGATTGACTCGTCCCAGCACCTCCCATGACAGATCTCTCGAGGTATCTGCTTTCCAACAAGAACGACAGTTGCAATGAGCCCAAGCAGGTCAAAGATCGAGCTTGTGGTTGCCAGTATACCTCTACGGGTGCATGGCTTCTCCATCAACTCGATTTTGCGTTCAAATGCATCTGATTCATAACAGACACATCGCGGAGTGGACATAGAGTATGCTCTTATCTTAGGTTGATTATGAAAATGGTAGAGTTCATTGTCTTCAGCCGTGCGTTTCAAAGCAAAGTCGGAACATCGCGGCGATAAACTGATAGACGGCAAAGACTGCTGTTGGTCTGCTTGTAAGGTCGGACCCTTGTAACAGGTGATCATTGAGCGATTCACCCTAGTAACCAACTGAGCAATCACATACTACACGGATGCTGCTTAGTTTTCGCGGGTGATAAACTCCCATGATGAGCTAAGTGGCAGACTTTTCCTTGTTTTGAGGAGCTAGTTGTTCAACGTTCACCTTTCAGGCATATCCCTTGTCGATAATTTCAGACCTGAAGCTGGTGAAGTCAGGACAATACTTCAGGTCACCTTGGAGTTTCTTTTTTAGGCCGTGCAGGGGCTGCACTGCTTGAAGACGGTTATTTGGTAGTTGGACATTCTTTCCTTCAAACGGCAGAGGCATTTCATGATGCACGTCACCTCTATGGCAGATTCCGTCTCCTACAATCTACAGGAACTGACGATCTTCTCTAGATAGTGCGTTTCATTTCCCTCTCTAGATGGTGCAGTTCCATTTTTCACAGTGCTGGACAGTTCAGACCGATGAGAAGTCATATTTCTAAATGTCCCCCACTTACATTATCAAGGAGATAATTTATTTGGATTGTCTTTCTGGTAGAAGCACACTGGGACTATACCCATAATGTTGGAATGTCACTAGCCTTGGTCACACTGCGAATGGCGGTGCACACATTGACTTGCTCTTCCCTTTTCTTTTAGCTGGTTTCTCATGTTGGCTGCTCCTTCCTTCCGTCTTCACCTCTTCAAGTCTCCAGTTGTGATCGTCAAGTGACGTTGAGTGTTTCTTATTGTGTATCTGGCATGATTTTCTACTCAGAACTATAACAACCAAAGCATAAACCTTTGAGTGTAACAAAGTCTCCTCGCTCTAATAAGAGTTTTTTAGAAACTTAGTACATTCATCTGGGTGGTATATTTTGGAGCACAAGGAAAAAATGATGGGATGAGAATTCTTCCTTTGAGCAGACTGCATTTGTCACCAAATCGGCTTGTTCGGACACAAACTGGCAGAAGTTGTTGAAGTTGGCTGCCTGTCCCGTGTTACTCCTAATCTTGCTATTTCCGTCCATTTACTGCGAAGGCATCTTGGCAGCCTTTCTCAGAACTGGCGCAGAACATTGGCTGTGCTCGAGTCCTTCATGTATTGCATACCTGTCAGGGCGTTCCTTGCTTGCTCAAAGGCAATAGAAAATTCTTGTAACTATGTTACGTAGCTACCTTTCACAGCGGATCAGCGTGATAGTCCTGTGATGTATGCACTTGTAACCTCGTATGTGTTGCTGCAAAAGTCTTTTATCCACTTTGTACGAATCTTCATTCTTCGTTTGTAAATAGCCTTTAATCAGTTCCTTTGCCTTTCCACTAGTGTATTATTCCAAGAAATACAAGCACTCACTAGGATTATCTACGAGAACTTCAAAAGCTGGGTGCTATGAATGATAAGTATCACATCACAGCTCCAGAGAACATAGGCGGCTTTTGGCTAGGTAAGAGACTTCTGGCCTGTTGCGTAACAATCATTTCTGACAGTTCTGCCTATTTCCTTTGAATGTCAGTATAGACTTGATCTGGTCTTGCACTTCCTACAGGGCTTGAATCCTTTCCGTAAACGTACATACATTCTTGCTGATCGCCATAAGATAGCTTGGTATCAGTGGGAGCCCCATCGTCTTCTTTAATTTCATCTTCTCTAATGGGAAGGTTCCTTGGATCAAACGGTTGGGCAGTTGACTGAGATGGGCATGGTAACAGAAGTGGTCGTTAGAATGGTGCTGACTATAGCTGAACTTTAGAATTTAACAGAAGTCACCTTTAGTGTAGAATGACCGTTAGGTTTGCCTCATATAAGATGGGAATGGAGGTGACATTACCATTTAAATCTTTCAAATAATTATTCATGCCATCAATAATTTGTTCTTCGTCAAACTTCTCATGAGTTTTCTCTTCAGCTTTTTGCCTCTACAATTTGCTGCCAAAGTTCAAGCTCCAGAGAGGCCAGTCTTAGCGTTTGCTTCTCCGTTAAGAATTTTGCCTTAACCTCGAATGCTGCCGCCTTAGCCTTTGCCTCTCAATCAACTTTAACTTAGTGGATAATGTTGAGAAAGTGGAGGACCTTGAGTGACCGACTGATTTAGATTTCACTGTGCATGTATCATGCGAGTCACCACGCAACTTCTTTGTCTCACCCAGATAATACTTTTCCTTAATACGAAACACAAACCTTATCACGACTGTTATACCATTGCTGAGCTAATTTTATCTCACCATCATCATCCAAGGCCCTGAGATACATATCATGTGCTTCATGCATTTTAACAAATAGCTTATGGAACTGCACAACTTCAGAGGGCGCTTGTTTTTCATCCTCAAAATCTGCCAACACGGGCGAGATTATGTTCATCTGCTTAGTTAAGTAAGCAAGAGCAGTTTTCCGATTTTCCTTTAACCTTTGAATCTCAAATTCCCTACCCTTTTCCGTTTGTTCGCGCGTCCACGTGAGTTTCCTTAACAACTACAATACCAGTCAGCGGAGTCTAATCCACGAGTCTACACAATTATTAATCCTTTAGTCTCCTTGTAAGTTCCTTGACAAATGACAGTCCAGTAATTTTTTCCTTAGCCATATACAAGCAAAGTATAGACGAAGCGAAAGAAAAGGCTCAGCGCCAGGTTTGCAAAGGATGACCGATGTCAGAAAACTGGCATTTAAAATATCTGCTATAACCCTGAATACCATTACCAGTTAATTCTTTTAATAACAGTGCCACACCAATACTTGCAAACAATATACCAAGTAACCCACCACTTTGTTTCTTTGTTGGTTTGATAGTAAAAGGACTTCCTAAACTCATAGCTTCTGCTAGTTTCATTAACCTGGCTTGCAGTTAACATAAACTGATGGGGGATAAGTTGTGCTATTTTATCAATGGGTATCATATAACTATTCTGGCTACTTTGACCATGTGAACTACTTCGACTAGTTAAAATAGGTATTGCAATATGTGCAGTTTATTTGTGTCTGCTTCTTTAACTATTGAAGCACTCGAAGCATTTGAGTTAGCTTGTGAAGTTTGTGCAGTTGAACTGATTAACTTATTTACGCTTTTTTTCTGGTTGAGCCATTTCAGCAAGTTAGGCGTTTTGTTATTTAAGCTAGATTGACCATGTAAAAAGTAGTACCGACTAAATTAGTTTGATTATTTTGACTTCTTACACCAATTGGGCTACATTTTCCCTCTGTCTATTTAACCAGTTGAACCATTTAAGCTACTTATGCATTCTGTTTGGTTGAACCACTGAAGCGAGTACCGACATTTGAACAACTTTAACCAACAAAGAAAGAATGTGCAATTTATGCGGTTTAACTGTCTTAGCAAATTTAAACAATTTAGCTTGATTGTGCAGTTTGTGCAGTTAATACTATAGAGCTTGTTATTCATTTTGTCCAATTGAACCAATTAACCTAGTTGAAGCATTTGAAAAACATCAACCATTTCAGATAGGAGCAATTTGTGCACTTTTACTGTTTCTGTTACTTTGATTATCTTAATTAGTTAAACCAATTAAGCCAGAAAGTGCAGTTTGTACGATGGCACCATTCAGGCTAGTTATACATCTCGTTCAATAGAAGCATTTAAGCCATATTAACTGCTTCAACCAATTAAAATAGATTTTACAATCTGTGCAATTTGACTGTCTATGGTGGTCTGACCGTTTGAAGTACTTTAACCCTTTGAGATAGATTATGCAATTTTTCTCAGGTGACGTCAGTTTGACTGTTAAACCAGTTTAACCATTTAGATTGTCCAGGTTGTGAAGTTGAACTGATTAGGCTGGTTATCCATTGTTTTTTAATTGCAGCAAAAAAACTAGTTTTAGCATGTGAACTACTTCGACCAATTGAGCTAGATTGTGCAGTTGATCCAATTAAGGTAATTATGCATTTTTCCCAGTTAAAGCTTTTAAGCTAGTTTGACCATATGAACCACTTCGACCAATTAGGATGGATTGTACATTTTGTGCAGTTCAATTGTTATTGCTCGATTGACATTTAACCTGTTCAAATATTTAGGTTATGTCATTTGGTTAGACTAGTTCGAGTGGTCAATCAAGCTTAAATTGTTTAAGTGGACAAAATCCATAACAATGCATTTTGTCTACTTGAAGAGTTTAAGCTTGGTTGACCATTTGAACTAGTCTAACCTGTTGACCTAGGCTATGTAAATTGTGCAGTTATACTATTTTTGAAAGTTTGACTATTTTATCGTTTGAACGATTTAACCTAGTTATACGTCTTGTCCTCTTGAGCCTCTTAAAGCTAGCTTGACCATTTGAACTTCTTGTATATTTAACTATCTTCGCTAGTTTGACAATTTAAACAGTTAGTCAAACTATCGAAAACAATAAACCTGCAAAAATTGCAAATCTCTTTCCACTGGTTACACTTCTTCAAATGGTTAAACTACCTAAATTTTTTCTAGGAGACAAAATGCATAACCAATTTAACAGGTTCATCTTTTCACTCAAGCTTAATTGCTTGACCTGGTTAAAAAATCAAACTAGCAAAAACAGTGAAATTGTGAATTGCACAGTCTATGTTAAATGGTTAAAGTAGTTAATATGGTTAAACTAGTTGAAAATGTGTAACTGAAAAAAATGCATAACTTGCTTAAATGGTTTACTGCACATCCTAACTTAATTAGTTCAACTAGTTAAAATGGTCCAACTAGCTGAATAAGTCGAAAGGCTTAATTAGTTTATATGGTTTAAATAGCCAAACTAGCCGAAAGAGTTTACCCGTTCAAATGTCACAAGCTATATTAATTGTTTGCGGTCTTTAAATGATATTAGCATTAATGGTTACACCGGAAAAAATACATCAGTAGCTTTAATGGTTCGATTGAACAAAACGCATACAATGTAGCTTAATTGAATCCAGTAGTTAAAATGGTCAAACTAGGTAAATTGATTCAACTGGTTAAATAGTCAAACAAGGGAACACAGTTACACTGCTCAAATTGGACAAACTATCTCCATTACTTCAAGTAGTTTAAAAGGTCAAACTAGCTTAGAGTTAGGGTTTAATCGGACAAAAAGCATAGCGAGCTTACATAGTTTAACTGGTTAAAAAGTCAAACTGGCGAACTCATTTTAACTGAAAAAATTGCACAAAGCGTAAAAAGTTAAACTGCACAAAATGCAGAAAGTAGGTGAGTTGGCTCAATTGGCTGTTTTGAGCTTTGTGTAATGGAAAAAACAACGGTTTGGCTTTTTTGTTGCTTAAATCATTCTGTTTTGAACCTTATTGCACCAAAACGTTTTATCGCGCTGAAAAAATGTTTTTCGTAAATCGGCAGCTAATCACACTAATTTTAACTTTATCTTATTGAAAAAAAGTTTCTGCCTTTTGTGCAGCAAAGCTAAAAAATAGCGACATTCGGCGGCAAACAACCGAAACAACGTTTCGAGCGAGATAAAGCTGAAATTAATGTGATTAGCTAATAACAGGCAGAAAACTTCTTTTCGGTGCAGTAAAACTAGAAACAGCTTAATTCAACAGCAAACTAGAGAAATAACGTTTTCGGTGCAATAGACCTGAAAAGAGCGTAATTTAGCAACGAAAAAGCAAAAATGTTGTAATGAGGGAGATATAGCTAGAATCAGCGTGATTAGCTGCAAACAAGCGAAAACCTTTATTCAGTGCAAAAAGGCAAAAAACAGCGTTATAACAGCGAAAACGTTGTTTTTAGTGAGATAAAGCTAAAGTCAGTCAATTAGCTGCAAACAGGCCAAAAAAATTTTTTTAGTGCAAGAAAGCTAAAAACAGCGTAACAACAGTAAACAAGCTCAAAAAAAGGTTTTCGGTGCGACAGAGCTGGAAAGAGCGTAACTTGGCAGTAAAAAAGCAAAAATGTTCATATGAGTGAGAGATATAGCTGGAATCAGCGTGATTAGCTGCACTATTTTTAGTGAGATAAAGCTTAAATCTGAAAACAGGCCAAAAAACCAGTTTTAGTGCGAGAAAGCTAACAACAGCGTAACAGCAGCAAACCAGCGAAAAAACGTTTTGGGTGCTATAGAGCTGAAAAGAGCGTAGTTTAGCAGCAAAAAAGCAAAAATTTTGCTGTGTAAGATAAAGCTACAATCAGAATGATTAGCTGCAAGCAGGCCAAAAAACCAGTTTTAGGGCAAGAAAGCTAACAACAACGTAACAACAGTAAACAAGCACAAAAAAGGTAATCGAAGCGGCAGGGCATAAAGAGCATAATTTAGCAGAGAAAAAGGAAAAACTGTTGTTACAAGTAAGATCTAGCTAGAATCAGTGTGATTTGCTGCAAACAGGCGAAAATAGCGTGAAGAGCTGTAAACAGGCAGAAAAACATTTTTCGTTGAAAAAGAGCTGAAAACAGCGTAAGTTAGCGACAAAAAAGTAAAAACGTTGTTTTCAGTGATATGGCAAAAGTCAGCGTTTTTAGCTGCGACAGGCAGAAAACGTTTTCCCGATGCAATAAAAAGCCGAAAACAGTGTAATCTAGCGATAAAAAAGAAAATAGGTTATCTTGACTGAGAAAAAGCTAGAAACAGCTCGATTAGCTGAAAAGGTGCAGATTAGGTTTTTGCGGTGAAAAAAGCTGAAAACAGCGAAGTTAAGCAGCAGAAAAGCAAAATCGTTGTTTTGAGTGAGATAAAGCTAAAACCAGCATGATTAGCTAGCAAAATATAAAGACATTTTTTCGGTGAACTTAAGCTAAAATCTGCGTGACTCAAGAGTAAACAAGCAAAAGCAAAACGTTTCCGGTTCGATAAAACTAAAAATGCTTCATTAAGCAACGAAAAAGGAAAAACTATGGTTTGGCTAACATCAGGGTGATTAGCGAAAAACAGGCGAAAAACCTTTTTTGCGTGTCAGATCAATTCAGCAACAACAAGCGAAAAAACGTTTTCGGTCAGATATATCTAAAAAGGAGGTAAATTTAGCTGCATAAAAGACTTAGTCTTTAGTGAAATGAAGCTGAGAAGAGCACCAATCTAGCAACAAACAAACGGAAATATCTTTTCGGTGTCATAAAGCAAAAAACAGAGCAGTTTAGGAATAAAAAAAGAAAAACGTTGCTTTTCGTGACATAAAGTCCAGAAAAGCCCAATCAAGCTGCAAACAAACGAAAACAAGTTTTGGTGCGAAAAGGCTGACAAAAGCGTAATTTGGCCACAAAAAACGCGGAAACATTGGATTAAATGAGATAAAGCTAAAAGCAGCATGATTAGCTGCAAACAGGCAAAACAATTTTTTTTGGATGCAACACTGCTAAAAAGAGCGTAATTCAATGGGAAACAGCCAATTCAGCTAGTATGTCCATTTTTTTTGCATTTCACTGTCTTCGCTTGTTTGATGGCTTAAAACCATTCGACCCAATTTAGCTTTTTGGTGGATTTTGTCTATATGAGCCATCAGAGCCAACTCAGCTAATTTCTGCATTTTGTGCAGTTTGACTGTTTCCGCTGTTTGCAATTTTCAGTTTAACTGTCTCCTTGCTAGTTTGACTATTTAACCACTTAAACTTTTTAAGCTTGTTATGCATTTTGTTCGATGAAACCCTAATCCTAAGCTAACTTTAACCATTTTAGCTACTTGGCAGTTGAACCACTGAGGCTGAACCGATTAAGATAGTTATGCTTTTTGTCAGTTGAGCCTTATCAGCTACTTTGACTTTTTGAGCTACTTCAACCAATTAACAAAGATATTGCAAACTGTGCAGTTGAACTGTCTTGGCGGGTTTGACTATTTAACCAGTCGAATCAATTAAAGTACTTTAACTATTTTAACTACTTCAAGCAATTCAACTAGACTCCACAGTTTCTGCCGTTGATTCCTTGAAATTATTTTAACCGGTAGTTTTAAAGGTAGTTATGCATTTTGTCCAGTTAAAGATAGTTTCAACATGTGAACTACTTCGACTAATGGGATAGATAGTGTAAGTTGTGCAGATTAAGTGTTATCGCTCTAATGACATTTAGCCAGTCGAGCCATTGAAGCTATTTGTGCGTTTTTTCCAGTTTAACCATTTCAGCTAGTTCTAACCAGTTAACATAGATTCTGTAGACAGTGTAAGTAGTATAGGACGCTACCATACCGGGTAACCAGTCACAGAGCCGGATATCGCACACGTGACCACTAAGAACAATAGACTTCACACCCAAGAGTAATAGAACAATAGGTTGTCGGCAAATTTACAAAGTAGAACATTGGAACAATAGATCTGTTGTTTTCAATTCCCAAGGGACTGACATCACCATCAGTAATATATTCATATGCAAATAGAAGTGGTGGATTATATATATGTGTCTAAGACGGATTTTGTCATCCATGTGGGAGTCTTTTTTAGGCAAGGCGCATGCGTAGAAAATGTAACTATGATTTAAAACATCTAATTCGTCAAACACCGCACATTTTTCAATTTAAGGAAAAGTTTTTAAGTCGTGAGAGAATTTTTCAACACTAGAGCGCAATCAAAAATCTTAAAGCGCGGTAAAAAAAACTTGTAATCCATAGGAGAGTTTTTTCCATTTAAGCGCATGAACAATAAAAACTCACGCATAAAAATAAACTTTCAACATGTTTATTACAAAAACTTTTATTACAAAAAGCAAGGGCGAAAGAAAAAACCTAAGCGAAAGTTACAAAAAGCAAGGAAAAAAAGCAAGGGCGAAATTCGACTACGAAATGGGTCTTACCTTCAGGCACTTGATTAATACAAGTTAGCATCGGACAAAGCCTTATATAGAGATAAGCTAAGTTGTGTTCTTTGTTTCTGAAAGAGATAATTGTTTAAACAGTTTTAAGAGAACCTCCATGTCTTTCTCTAATTCGGAACGGATTTTTGCCCTTTTTTCCAGATCCCATTAGAAACTCCTTTCCAAGGAACACGTGGAACACATACAACACACTCATCCACCACTGCACAGCTTCCATACAACCTTTCTCTATAGATTCTTGAAACTCTTTTTCCAATTTGTCTTATTTCTCTTTCACTGCTCCTAATATTTTTTCCAAATTGGATTTTGTATTTAATTGTTCTTCTTCGAGTTGTCCTGTGATGGATTCTAAAGATTCCAAATAATCTGATAGCATGTGGTCTACATTCGACTTCACTTGTTCTAAGGTTGTTTCCGATTGTGTCACTGTGCGAGTTAATGTCTGTAGACTCTCTTGTATATTTAGAGCCTTGGAAGTTTGTTGTTGTTGTTTCAAGTGTTCCAAGACTAGGGAGTCTACTTCCTTTTTCAGTTCTTCTTGCGTCTCTTTGATGTTAGCAATTTTTTCATGTACTTGTTCAGCCACGGAAGTGCATGGAAGATGAATGATGAAAGAGAGTGAATGAGTCAAGTTATATAGGTATTTGTTTGAAACTAGTTTGACTGGTGATGATGTCAGTTTGCTTGCCCAAACGTGCCCAATTCCCTAGAGTAGAAAATCTATGATGTTCTTGATACTTGCCCAAACTTGCACAAGTCACATGTTTGACGAGTCATGATGTCACTTTAAAAAACAAAAAAAATTTCGCTTGTCCACACTTGCCCTTATCCCTAGAGTAAAAACTAGTTTGACCGATAATAACGTCATTTTATGCTTGCACAAGTTACATGTTTGACGAGCCATGAGGTCACTTTATAAAACAAAAACAAAAAAAACAAAATTTTCACTTGCCCACACTTGCCCTTATTCATAGAGTAAAAACTAGTTTGACCGGTGATAACGTCATTTTATGCTATAAAAGAAAGAAAATCAAACGAAACATCATCACTCATCATGGCAGAAGCACACGTAAAAGCTCTTATGAAGAAAAGAAAGAGAACCAAACCTGACCCCATAATCAATCGTAAAGATGACTTGGTTCCTCCAACAAAAGTAGTGAAGATTATTACGCTTGTGCACACGATTCAGAGAAGCTGTTAGCCGTGTACTATGTTTTGCTAAGAAAGAATTTGCTGAAATGTCGGTGTCGACAACCCATGCAACTCTGCCTGTCTTACAGTGACATGAATCCGAAACGTCTGTACTTCCGTTGTCAGAGAAATCGCTGCAAAGTATTTCAATGGACAGATGAAATGCCTAGCGGTCGCAATCAAGAATTATGGAATCCCAATTTTGTGGATTTCAATGATCCCTTGTGGGAAGACATCTGCGCTCATACTCAATTCCGAACGACCCAAGACTCCAACAAGATTGAATTTCCTCCTAAAGTATGGGGCATGAAATACAGAGCAGAAGATCGTGAAGATTTGTTGCGTATCGTGTACATGATGCGCCAATTGAGACACAAGCAAGAGATATAAAGGAAAACGATCGAGAATCAAGAATCATTTGCTGCAGTTTTGATCATGACAAGACGCGTACCTTTGATAATGTCTGAACCATTATCTATGGAGAGTTTACAGCAAGAAGAAACAGTGACTCCGGACGTAAAGACGGATGTGGTAGAAAGATTTGAAAAGAAACTTAGAAAGACAAAGACAAAGTCCAGAAAAAAAAAATGTCAAATGTTCAAAATCGAAAACTTTCTGAAAAAGAAACAAAGAGGACCGCAAGGAATTTGTTTAAATAAGAGAGCATCTTTGTTTAGTTTGTTGTCAAAGATGAAGTGGGCCAAGACTCCTTTGGTAAAACTGTTGGATAAAAAGAAACTAGATAGGATGTGATATAATGACATGATTGTTGTGACTAAAGTTCAATTGTGATTTGACATCATGAGTTGCGTTTCTTGTGTAGCGAGCTTTGTCAGCGAAGCCATAGATAGATTTTGTTGGAAGATTGTGTTACAAATATGCAGAGACATTTATCAAAAGTGTTTTGCCCGAAAGATGATTGGATAGTGTTTGAAGAGGAAGACATTTATCCACCTGCGAAAGTGTTTGCCGAAAGGGTCACGAGTCCCTTTCGTTTCATTGTCTTTATACTATGGTTGCATGATACTTACCCGGAAGATGCTTGGATTCATTTCAAACACATTAAGGCTATATATGCAGAACGTTGTACTTCCATCTTTTCATTACTACGCCTATTGTTGAACCTATGTCATGGCACCCCGCACCAAGAATAGAAAAAAGAATAAACGTGACAAAGAAAGAGAATTACTTGAAGCTTATGGAGATGCTACAAAACCGGGAAGTTTGGAAGGTGTGTCGCGTTTTGCTCGTATACATCGTCTGAAACCTGCCGAAGCTCAAAAGATTCTCGAAAAAGATTTGGCATACACGCTCCATCGACCGAGACGACGCGGAAGATTTCCCACCTTACCCGTATTGGTGTTTGGTAAAGACGAGCAATGGGTTGCAGATTTAATGGAAATGCAACCTTTGGCCAAATATAATAGTGGAAATCGTTATCTTTTGGTAGTCGTGGATGCGTTTTCAAAATACGCTTGAGTAGAACCCATAATATCTAAAACGGGAATAGCCGTTACCGAGGCTTTTAAAAAAATCTTGAAACGCGCCGAAGGAAGAACAGAACAAACAGTGCAAACGGATGATGGAAAAGAATTTTACAATGACACATTTCAAAAATTGATGAAAGATTAAGATATTCATAGGAAGTATAGGAATGAGACCCTCAGAAGTGACTTTGGAAAATGCTAGTGATGTGTGGGATACATTGTACGGTAAAAAATTAAAACAACAACGCAAATCGAAACCCCGATTTCGAGTCAACGATAGAGTTCGATTAAACGAAAAATCCAGGATGTTTAAAAAAGGATATTTACCAGGTTGGACTGAAGAGGTGTTTATTGTGTCAAATGTGGTACCTGGAGTGGTCTACACCTATAAAGTCAAAGAAATGGACGATACGCCCGTGCGAGGTACTTTTTACGAACAAGACTTGCAAAAAGTACAAATACCCGACGACGCTTTGTATCGTATAGAAAAAGTCCTTAAACGCCAAGGCAATAAAGTTCTTGTCAGTTGGAAAGGTTTCCCTCCGAAACATAATTCTTGGTTGAACAAGAAAGACATTCAGAAGCTATGACGGATTTCTACGTACACTTGGAGAGCGATGCGTGCGTGCAACAGTTTCCGCGGAATTCACAGCACAGCTTTAAGAATCGTTTACCTTATCCCATCTACATGAAAGAACGAGGATGGAGAGTGGGATTGGCTAATGTGAGTCATGCTCTAAGCCGTCCGAGAAGATTTTCCTACGACAAATTTGGAGAAGAGGGAAAACATATATTCTGGGGAGGCATTAGTATGGAAATCACCTATAACGATCAGAGCGATATTGAAAAAATAACCCTGTCCAATTTAATATACCTGACTTGGACTCGATTCGTGGAAATGGGACGCACTTTCCAAGGTGGAGTGGAATTCATGAAATTCCTGGTAGATTATTATGGGGGATTTATATCTGAGACCAAAAGACACGGTGCGGATTTCATGATTAAAAAATACGACAAAAGAGCTGATGACCCTCACCAGTTAGATTTCGATAAGGTCTTACTCGAAGGAAGAGGATACATTACGTTCAAGAGGGAAGGAGACGATTTGATCATCGACAACATTCATACATGGCGAGAAGACAAGAATGTATTTGGAAATGCAATGAATGCACGACCTAGTATTGGTCAGAATTGGCCTTGGCCATGGACTGGATTCGATACAATGCTTTGAATGATGAATACTTACTTCAACACAATAATTTACAAATGATGTCTCTGGAAAAACCGGCAGAGAGACCTCAGGATTACCAAGGAAAGTATTGGAAAGTGGACGTTGAGTTTCTTTATCTCAGCGTATTTGCCGATTGGAAACTTACCAATCTGAATTTCTTGTTCGAGAACATGATGGGATGGAATATTCCTCACAAACACGGTATCGAAAGAACGTTGCGTGTCGAATCGAATGTGGCTGCTAGCACAATTGTGGGAAATCAAATCACACATGTCTTGTGAGAAATACAATATGTACCCTCGACGAAATATTACGAACCCTCTCACATCCAATATATTCCAGTGCATCAACAATTTTTCGACATAATCGAGGTGGATCTTCGCGAGGAAAACGGCGAACACGCTACCTTTGAAACGGGTAAACCACCGTGACTCTTCATTTCAAGCAATATGGCCACAAGCGGAATCGTGGTGACATTACCCAGCAGTAGTAGCAAATCGGAATTTCCCAACAATAAAACGTCCAGCTACAAGATTCGTCTACCTTACCCATTGGAATTGAATGGAAAATGGGAAGTGGGATTGAGTAGCATCACTCTACCCGACACGTACCTGGAAATGAGTATATTGAAAGACATGAACACGTTTGAACTAAAAACTGTCAGAGATTACATTGGAGACAACGTGGAAGTACCTAAAAACAATACAGCCATTTTGACTGTCACTTGAGCGATCAAACTATTGAGAGGCGCGTTTCCTGGAATAAAAAATTTCATATTGCATGTGAAGTACGACGATATCAGACATTCAAATGTCATCACGGATGGAATTAGCTTTATGAAAGTGGTGATAAACAAGTACGAAGAACTTGTCATGTAACGAAGAACGAATTATGATGAAGGTTCAGGAAATTATACCAGATTAAAAGAAAGTCAGACTACGTTAAATACTGACAAGAAGACCAAGGGAATTTTTTTACTTCAAATGGGAAGGAGACGAGCTGGTCATAGACAACAAAAACTCTCCAAATTACGAGAAACCAGAACATCCTTACATGTTCATGAGTTGGAATAAAGACTTGGCTTTGAAAATGGGATGGAAGAGAAGAACTCGTACAGATTCGTGCAGGAACTAATCTCATACCGGAAAGCTATGCAGAGTACGGATGTGCCTCTGCGGCTCACGATCTGATGTTCAGACCCATGCAAACGGACAAACCTAACGGTTTCGACATATCTACCCTTCAGTATTACTTTCACCTCGACGAAAATGAAGAACAAGTGTATCTCAGTGCGGAATGTAATTGGAGATTCAAAAATATCAACAAAGCCTTTGATCACATGATGGGAAAGACTGCGCAGAGTTTTTTCGTGTACTCAGACGTGATGATGAGTGGCATAGTAGGAAATCAAGTCACTGATCTCTTGCGAGAGGTTAAATACCAACGCACGGGAGCAGGAGTGAATTATTTCGAACGGTTACACATTCAGTACTTACCAGTGCGACGCAACACCATTCATACCATCACAGTAGAAGTGTCCGATCATAAAGGGGAATTGGTTAAATTCGGAGAAGGAGACACCATAGCGACATTACATTTTAAACAGCAATCATGAGAGGAGGTTCTTTAAAGAGATTCAAACCCGATGTTGGAGGACAAAAAGGAGAAGGAATAAAAGATGTCTTGAGAGACGATTTGAGCGATACGTGGAAAGGAGATGTCGCAGGCTTTAAAAAGAAAGCGCCTCTTCGTAAGAGACCATACAACGCGATCAGCGGTTTTCAACAAGGATTAAAGAGCGGTATTAAGAGAGGAGTGACAAACGAAGTGAAACGTCAAGCAGCCAAACGACTGAAAGGATTTTTTGATTGAGAATGAATCGTTTGGGACCCGTGTATTCTAGAAAGGTGTCTAGCGTGCGTTCAAGACAAGCTCTAGGTGTGGGTCGACAAAAAGGAGGAACCATATTTTCTACCGTGAAACGGCGACGTCGGCGTCCGAGTAAAGTACAAAAAGGAGGACGAATCTTTCAAGAATCACCATTTGTGCCTGGATTCGAACCTGAAACTGTCAAGTGGTTGACGAAACGCACCACAAGAAGAAGAAAGAAGAAACGATAATGTCCACGGAAGTCAATCCCGCGTACGGGAGTTCGCTACCCATGGTCAATGCAAAATTAGACCTTTTCAAAACGCCGCCGACGGACATCAGTACCTCTTCCTACCTTATGGTACCCATTCAACCGTTCACTACTGGCACGACACCCATTGATTTCCAAGTGGATGCCCAAGGGGATTTTGTGGATTTGAATCGAAGTGACTTCGATGTGGAATTACAATTGAGTTCGACTGATAATAATAACTTGGCTAGGACTGCCGATGACACAGACACCATGATTGCACCCGTGAACAATTTATCTCATTCCATCTTCAAACAAATCAACATGAGATTGAATAGAACTCTGATCAGCGAACAAACAGACACCTACCACTACAAAGCGTATATGGAAACTCTATTACACAACAACAGACAAAGACGGTGAAACGATCTTAGTTCCTCAAGGATGGTATAACCACATCGATGTGGTAAGCCAATACACAGCTGCGAACATCAAAAATGATGATGCTCAGCACGCAGCCCTATTCCAGCAACACAAAGATACTTTGAAAGCACAGAAAGATGCCCTAGTTCCTTTTGTAGCACAAAAAAGGCATATGCTGAGGATGAAACCTCATTTGGAACCCTTTATGATGGGAAAACTTTTAGTGCCTGGAGTACAATTCAGTATTCAATTTTACATGAATGCACCAGAACTAATCTTCGATGCTGTGACTATCCGAGGAAAAATCAGGGAAATCAAGATGAAAATGTACCTGTGCGTGGTACGGTTAAATGACACCATCTTTAGAAGTCTGATGAGTAAAATGACCACCCAGAAACAAATTGTCAAGTATCCCACAGTCAGGTCCGAAATCGCCACGCGATCGTTCAGACAAGGAGAAAGAATACTGGAAATACAAAATCCCTTCCAATCCAGGATACCCAATTTCATTATGGCAGCATTGGTGAACACAGCGGCTTTCAATGGTGCCTACGACCGAGATCCATTTTGTTTTGAAAAATCTAGAGTGACCAGTTTCAAGCAATTTATCAGAGGAGAAGAATATCCTTATGAATCTATAGACCTCAACTACAACGACGGACAAAAAGATTGGACAGGATATCACAGATTTCTACAAGCTTCTGGCTGCATGACCAAAGGAGAACCTAACATGGTCTTGTCCAAAGATTGGGGGCAATATTACGTAGGTGCTCATGTCAAAAATGGCAATTGTACTCTGTTTGCCATCGACAACGTAGCCAGCGGATGAGTGGATTGTCCCTACGTAAACCCCAAGCAATCGGGTGATATCGTATACAAGATTTTGGTGGGCACCGGAGGTTTACCTGCAGACACCACAGTCCTTTTGTTTGCTGAATTTGAAAACCTGATAGAAGTGGATTCTAACCAAGCCGTGTTGTACGACATTGTACGTGGACGCACACCTGGTGACGCTTGAAGACGGAAAAGATAATCTTAAATAATGTGCAGTTAGATTTTTTTTAGCGCGTCACGATCCTAGACTCGAACCGCATTTTTACGGAACTGTACGCTGCAATAAGTTACCTAGACATCCTCAGAAAGACAGATCCGTCGGATACATTGTAAACACAGATCCGCATGATCGACCTGGAAGACACTGGATAGCACTTTGGACAACCCCGGAGAACGTGTGTGAAATTTTTGATAGTTATGCGTTACCGTTACAAGTGTATGAAACCACTCAGCCGTTGATCGATTGGATCAACACACATTGGAAATACGTCGTGCGATCGTCCAAGAGTTTACAGTCTCTTTACAGTCAGAGTTGCGGAGATTATGCCTTGATGTATTTGAGACACAGCTAGAGGAAAAGACATGAGTAAATTTTGAAACTGTTTTCTAGACATGTTTTCGTAGCCAACAATCATAAAGTAGGTCAAATGTTAAAAAAGCTAATAGAAAAAGAAATTTCTCAAGAAGAATGGTGTATGACCTCAGGCAAAGACTCGCATCAAACTTGTAAATGTATTTTTGAAAAAAAATAAAGCTTTTTTTTGATATAATGTCTTGCGTGATGGCGGGGTAGCTCAAACGTGCAGAGCTTCGGACACACAATTCCTCACCAGTGGTGAGGTAAGTCCGTCCGAAGGCTATAGGTTCAAAGCCTATCCCACTCACACTTCTTTTACGAGCTGAGTTCTGTACCGCGCAGGCGCTTTTTTTTTTATTTTTATTTTTTTACTTTTTAAAATTTTTTTATTTTTTATTTTTACTTATTTTTAATTTTTTAAATTTTTTTTCCTATCAAAATCTCAGTATGGGATGGCTGCTGAACATGTACAGCGTAACGTTTACATCTCTAAGGATGTCAAGTTTTCTTTTCAAAAACGAAATAAGTAAAAAATGATATATAAAAAAAAATAAAAAATAAATTTAAAAAGTAAATAAATAAAATTAAGCAAGTAAAGTTTGCCGTGACCAGGATTTGAACCTGGGTTACTGCAGCCACAACGCAGTGTCGTAACCACTAGACGATCAGGGCAACGGTCAAAACATATTTATTTGATTCTTTGTTTCACATCTTTTGTCTCTATAAAAACCACCGTCATCTGTAGCTTTGTATCAAAATCATGGAACGTGCGGTACCGTTCAAGTTTAAATCTCCGTCCAGTATTTTAATCGTAGGACCTTCAGGTTGCGGCAAAACTTGTTTTACCGAGTCTTTGTTAGTACATCATTTATCCCATTTGTTTGCGCAGCCACCTACCGCTATAGTGTATTGTTATGGAGCATGGCAAGACAAATTTGATCTTATGAAACACACGGGTATAAAATTTCACGAAGGAGTCCCCGATGTATCACATCTACAAAAATGGTTTACAGCGAAAGGAGGTATTTTGGTATTGGATGATTTAATGGCCGAAGGTGGTAATGACAAAGAAGTCATGGATTTGTTTACCAAACATTCTCATCACCGAACATTACGGTTCTTTATCTCTGTCAAGATATGTTTCCACCTGGTAAATACGCCAAGACGATTTCTCGTAATTCGCATTACATTGTGGCTTTCAAGAATCCTCGCGACCAACTGAGTATGCGTAATATTTTATTACAAGCATATCCTAAAACATGGGAACAGGTGATGGAAGTCTATCGAAAAGAAACCGAGCGACCGTTTGGATATTTGACGGTCGATTTTCATCCAGCCAGTCATGATAGGTTTCGCATTGTGAGCCGCTTATTAAAGCATGAAGGCTGTATGCGATGTTTCATTTTACCTCCGAATAAACACCTACAAAGGTCACAGGCTATGAAAAAGAAAAGAGGAGGGTGACGTATTGTGCAGAGAGGTGGATTTGCTCCGGCGGTAGCGGCTGTACCAGCTAAAAAAGCTTTGGTGACTTCGGCCGTAATCAAAAAGCTCGGAAAGAAGGCAGCCGTTGGCTTAGGTCACTATGTTTTGAAAAAAGGAATGAAGAAGTTATGGTCAAAGAAGCCAAAGAAGGGGAAGAAGTGAGTGAAACATGAAACGACTTTTGAGACATAGAGCTTTCTTGCTCTCTATACTACGAGAGGGAAATCGAAACAAACGTCAAGACTTGATTCAACACGCCAACGGGGAACAAATCAATGCTGTCAGTGAATTGGTATTAAACATGTTAAAAAAATCGTGTTCCGGTGTCACCACCGCTCATGGCTAAATTGAGAAGACACAAAAAGGTGCTCAAAGAACTGGGTAGGAGAAAAAATTCTATAAAAAAGGGACGACTTCATTTGATGAATCAGAAAGGCTCTGGCTTTTGGCAAGGTCTACACGAAGCGTACTGTAACTGTTTTCAATCATGAGTTGTCAGACTTTGAGTGCTCTGACACATTTGTTAACCGAGGTTAACGAATCGGTAGAAGAATGGAAAGAGAGCAGTCATAAAATGGAAAAGAATCGCGACTATTGGCGTAAGAGGGCTATGGATTTAAAAGACGGTGAAACGATGGAACTTTGTGCAGAATGCGCAGAACGATTACGTTCGACAACGGACATGCAAGAACGCCTAAAGTTTCTTGAGACGCAAATCAAACATTGGCAGAATTCGTCTGCTTTTGAAAGCACCAGATATCTGACGCTCTTGTATAAGATTCACTGCGAGGATTGCAAAAGCGACATAAATAGATACGATCAATACTGCGCTCAATGCGTGCGTTCGGTCAACGAGAGTAAACACGAAATAGAGTACTGGAGAAGGGCGTACGAGGCGTTATTGGAAAAATATTATCAAGAACCACGCGACGTCGTAGATGGCTGAAGAATACCTCATGGTGAAGCTCGAAGAATTCCAACGGCTCGTTCAATATTACACAGGACAAATTACGGACAGTGCCTTACTTACAAAGCAGGTCGTGTCGCTGCCGAAGAGCATATTATTGTAAACAATCCAAAGGTGCCTGATGCTATAGCGAATCAACAGACTAGAGAATTGTTACAAGAACGTATACGATTGACGAAACGATTAAGAGATATTCCAAGTGTACCCACGGCCGATTTGGCAGATGAAGAGTCTGAAGAAAGTGCCATGACAGAAGGAATTGTGGAAAATTTACTCAAACGCATGGCAAAGAAACAGAAGGAAAAACTGCAAGATGAAATTGCGCCCCCCAAGTCACCCAAGAAGGAAATTCCCACTCCTGGAACCTCTAAAATACCAGCGCGTATAAAGAAACGAGTCTCAACCACACCTGGCACCTCATCTATGAAGAAAAGGCCTCCTCCTTCAAACTTTCGATCTCTAATGGATGATTATCGTGAGCAATTAGAAACTTCCTTTAAAATTATAAAAAAGGGTAAACAACCCGCCAAAGTCAAACGCAAGACGGAATTGGATTGGTTAAAAGAAGGCGAAGAGGCCGCTTTACGAAAACCCTTGAGAAGACAACTGGACAAAGACTATGAGGAGTTCTAAGAAAACAATAACCAAAAGAAAGGCTCCACCGAAAAAAAGGCAGAGAGGAGGCAAATTTGA
Organism: Pocillopora meandrina; assembly: GCA_942486045.1. Taxonomy (NCBI): domain Eukaryota; kingdom Metazoa; phylum Cnidaria; class Anthozoa; order Scleractinia; family Pocilloporidae; genus Pocillopora; species Pocillopora meandrina. The sequence goes on from CALNXJ010000014.1 coordinate 4,589,380, forward strand.
CATTCAAAACTGGATTGCAAAGTTAGGAGTGGAATTTCATCCTTATTCTTTATCTAAAAAGAAACGTTATCAATTCTTAGAACCAGGCACATTTTTGAAAAAACGCTTGGATCGAGGGGATCAGGGCATCAATCGTTTGGATCGCATTGCCAGACGGCACGACATTGACTACTCTAAGGCCAAGAGTCTAGAGGATAAATGGAAAGCCGACGATAAGATGGTAGCCTCTATTAAAAATCTTCCTGGCAAGAAATCACTGATGGAACACCTGGCGCGTTACATTATACAAACTAAGAAACAATTGAAATTGTAATAACAAAACTTGTTTATTAATTAATACAAACTGTTATTGATTACAACTAGCCTGTCCGTGTATTTTTTCTCTTTCGATAATGTTCGACATTGTCTTTTACACCTTTAAACACTTGTTTGGCTAAAAGTCTACCTAAGGCACCGAACGATGGAGATGGACCCGATAGGAACATGCTTAAACCTTCGGCGATTTTGTCTGTTGTGGTGGGACCCGGCCGTGATATTCTTTTGACAGTACTCGCCACCGCACCTCCTCTTTGTAGTCTCCTTCTCCTTCTCTTTCTCCGGCTTCTCATGGTTTACTAATGAACGTCACTACACTTACAACCTTTTATATCCGTACGGATACGACATAAAAGTGTCTTTGTCAATCACGCGTTTGTCAAACACTAAACCGTGCTGTTTGATACGCTCGACAGTCTTAATTTTCTTTGTTTTGGTTTCCCAAACAAAGAAATAAGGGTTGGTCACAGGTACGGTTCTTCGCTCTTCGTCCAAAGGATCTGTAATTTCCTCCAAGACGTTTTGTTTCATTACTTCGTAATTCAGGTACCGACTTCCACGATAATTCAGAGTAAATCCACGTACTTTACAGCAATACTTGCCTTGTTTGGTGAGATATCCGTAATTTTTGGCACCGCCCGATACGAACTCGGTAATGTAATCATCCTCGTTCAATTCACTGGTCATATCGCCGAGATAATCGCCTAATGCAATCGTGGTTTGGCCGGGTTTGCATGAGTAGATGACGGAATCTGTGTCGTAGTAGAGGACTTGATCTCGTAAGGGATCCAGATAACTGTATAATTTCAAGCGGGCTTGAGCGGTCGTAAAGGCAGCGATGAAAATATTGGTTTTCTTGCCTTTAGAGGCGCCTTCGTCCACGTAGCTAAACACCACCTCTAAGACATCTTCTGAAAAACCGCGAATCGCATGAATGACCATCAACGAATTATTTAAATATTCAAACAATTCGTGAGGCGCTGTGACTGATTCCACCGCAGGTTTGTTGAGCCGTTCTCCAAATTTACTCCAGAATGAGTTCAACATGAGTTTGGCTAACGAACGTTCGGCTGCGTTCTTCACAATTTTTCCTGGTTCCATTTGGATACCTTCAGTCACTTCATAGTGGTTAATGTAATTCTGCAATTCCTCTGGGGTGCGTACATGAGATGGCCGCCCGCTTGATTCTTGTTTCATTTTCAGCCATGTATCCACGTACCCAATAAACAATCCTTCGACGCGCTGGTCTTCGGGAAAATGCCAGATTTCATGAATTTTCACAATTCGGTACCCTTTTTGCACGGCTTTACTGATTTCGGGTGTACACCACGTACCGTGGATGAGGCGTTCTTGATCGGTGTGAGTACAGGTCCATTAGCGGTCGAGCATCGGTTCGCTTGTTGTTGTTCCACACAGGTACGGCATAACGGAAAAGTCAATTTTCCTCCACTTCGATAGGGTAAGACAGGATTGAACAATTCTTCTGGTGGTACAATATCCACTTTGGCAATGCCATAATAATCTGATAGATCGGTGATCTGAGGACTCGTTAAAATCTGTGGATGTCCCACGGGATAAGTTCCGTATTTGTTCACCCACGGATATTCAGAAGTGACATCGATGTAATGTACTTTTTCTCCTTTGGCTTCATCGGTCTTGTGGTACAAACATGTAGCACCGGTCCTTCCACCGTAAAATGCATGACGCGGATCTAGGGGTTCTACAATTTCCAAGGTATGAAGAAACTGTATCAGTCGCGGGTCGTGTTTGGAGAGGTCATCCCAAAAACATTCCCACATTTCCACCACGGTAAAACCCATCAAGCGTAGCAAAGCGGTTTTGGCATAGCTCGCGTCGTAGACTTCTTCCATGGAACGGTCTAGATGCACTCTAGGAACTAATCTGCGGTTGGGATGGCAGCGAGGACAACCATGCCATACACAGCCATGAAATTCGTACACGGTCTGGGTCACAGGGTCGAAACCGTCCACGTAACACACACGCGTGGGTGTCACGATCGCGTGTTCCCCGCGACTCCCTGCATACGTCACGCGATCTTCCGTTCTGGCGGGTAAACCATTGTCGCGTTCTTCTTCTCGAAGTGTATGTTCCACCCATTTCAACCATTTCAGAGCTTTCAACGATTGATTATTACGAGCACCTTGCCATCCACCCGCTGGTTCCACAGCAATACAATCAGCACTCAGATGATGTCTTCGCCAATACAAATTACAGGCACTTGCAATCGTGATACATTGTTCCATAGGATCGAATTGCGCCTCTTGAGAAAATTATTCTCAAAATTTTTGGCAACCCGCTTTCAATAATTTGACGTCAGAAATGCAGTACTCTTCCATTTCTTGGCGTAGACTGTATTCCACATTACGTCGCACCTGGTCTTGATGCCAATTTAGAAATTCTTGGCGTTTGTCATGATTCATACCGTCAGGATCGTAAGTGTCGCTGGGTGGGATCGGTCCGACATAAGATTGGTTTTCGGGTGTGTTAAACAGATGTGGAAAAAATTCTTTTTGAGTTCTACCAATTCAAAAGCTTTAGGAAATGAAGCTAATGAAAAGGGTAGAAAACAAAGAGTCCTTGAAGGTGATAGGGCCGGACGTGATGGAAAGGACTTTGATGCCGACACAGACTTGATTTTCCACCAGACGATGTTGATTGTACAGTTCTTGTAGGATAAACATACCGTCATAACCTTTAAGGTTGTGAAACATGACAATGACAGGTCGTTCGAATTCGTCTTCATTGATAGCCAATTGATCTAGAAATTCTAGAAAGTCCTGAGAACAACGTTCGCCGTAAAATACATGTGTATGGTTCTCCTGATCGGTTTCGCAACATACCATAATAGGCCGATGTTCACGTCGGCTGATTGCATCGCTTCGTAATCGGCATAGACAAAGATGGGTGGATCTTTGAAATTTAATTCATCAGGGTCCATCGCTGACATAGGGATGCCTTGACGCTGTAATCGTTTGATGCGAGCATTTTGTTCTTCTTTAGAGCGTCGAGGTCGTTCCTCTTCTTCGGCAGGTTGAATGAAACATTTAAGGTTCTGATATCTACGTCTTTTTTGGCATACGGGACATTGAGTGACACCGCATTGGTGTCTTTTTCCTCCTTTGTTTTTCTTATTCCGGGGATGTTCGATGATTTTGCAGCATTCAGTACATTTGGTGAAAATGTCACACATGGTTTTCTTGTCTTTGTCGGATGACTTTTTGTGATCTCGATAACAATCTGTTCCGAAGAAGTCACGATGACATTTATCACACGTGAGTTCCGGTGTTTTGTGGCGCACATAATCGGGACAATCTTTTCGATGACAGGCAATACATTTTCGGCCTTGACAGGGATGACGTGTCAAGTCGTCGTGATCAAATCCTTTTTCGCAATCAAAACAGAAATAGGATTTGTTTAAAAATCCTCCATACGAAGTACAACCATGATAATGCCGATCGACTTGAATGAGTAGAATTTTCTTGTCGGCCGTAGGTTGTCCTTTGTAAGTGATCATGTGCAGTTTATCTACAGTTAAGACAACAATCTGGTACTCGGGACTCAAAGCTTTCTGAAACATTTCCAATTCTTTTAATCCACACGGTCCTTCGGGAACACCAGCCAAACTATGGAGTTCTTTGGCTTGAATACCTTGCACAGGATAACCGTCACGCAAATTTTCATACAGGTGTCTTCCATCCACATTGTCACCTTTATGCAAACGTGCTTTCATTGTGACGATCGCTCGCGCGCAGCATAATTCATCTGTATTCTTGATTTTTATGACACTACGTTTAGCTTTCAAAAACGCTTCCACATTTCTTTTTCCCACGGATCTTTTTTTTCCCTTTGCCACTACCGGCGGGCGGGGTACGGATCAAAGTCAATTCGGTTTCAAAATTGGTGTTGGTGTTAAACTTTTCTCCAGAGTTTAGTTTATTCGCTAAACTTTGCAAATACGTTTGCATTCGTTCACTGCTCTGTTGAAACTCTTTCACGGAAAATGTAGTAGATTGAAATGCGTGCGTGTAGCCTTCGGCCTGCATGTTAAAATGAAGTGTGTGATGTGGCTGAATATCTGGTTGGTTTTGGATTTGCTGAGCAATCGCACGTTCTAATGCATGAGTGATTGAAACGCCAACATTATCATCTGGTGAAGGTTGGCGTAATTCTTTCAAGCGTGCTGTAAACCGTTGTTTCGCCACCACTTTTTTCTTCCAACGTTTACGCGGCCCCACGGTCCGAGACTCGAATTCAAAGAGCGGTGATTCGATACGTTTCACAGCCTTCAACAATTCCTCGTCACTCATCTCATTAACCATTTTCGACTGGATGTTCTCCACAACCTTTAATAACTCTTCATCACTCAACTCTTCGACAAATTTTCTCTTTGCCATGATGATGTTCTCTCACACGCGTGTTCGAAATAAATTGTGCGTTTAGAATGTAATGTTTTTTGTGGAAATCAAAGGTGAATACTCAGGGGAATAGAGGGTTTCTTTTGTATTAGTTGGGCAAGTTTGAGCAAGGGAGGGCATGTATGGGCAAGATTGCGAAAATATTTTCACTTGGAAAAATGGTTGCGAGGGGTTTACATACACACGCATAAACGCACCTATACTGACTCAAATATTTAATCAACAATCGTATTATGCGCAACGAAATATTCAGCCAAGAGTCCGAACGTGACCGACGCTTCATACAGCTTTCTTGTTCATTTCTTTATCAAAATAAAACTCACCTTTGAATAGCATGGACCTTTTCCTTAATTGAATAAAAGAGGCAATATTGTTACCTTTGAATAGCATGGACTCTTTCTTTAATTTAGTAAAAGAGGTTGTATTGATTAAACAAAGAGTTGTTCGTTCCTTCCTCCATTACAACTTGTTGCTATGTTGAAGAAAAGAATTGTGATACTGAATGGTGCTAGTGAATTTTCAGATGGCAAGTATCTTATAGTATGAGTATCGTTTCAAAGTAAGTAAAAAAGCACCAAAAAACAAGTTTTGTGATTACAATTTCAAATGTTTCTTAGTTTGTATACTGTAATGCGCTGTTCGTTTCTTAATTAACTTACCTTTGAATAGCAAGGAGTCTTTCATTAATTGAGCGAAAGAGGCTGTATCGATCAAGCACAGTTGTTCGTTCCTTCATTGTAAAGTGTATTCAAAGAAACTTACCTTTCAATAGCATTGACCTTTTCTTTAATCGAGCAAAAGAGGCTGTATTGATTAAGCAGCGTTGTTATTTCCTTCATTGTAAAGTGTATTCAAAGACACTTTACCTTTTAATAGCATGGACCTTTGATCAGGCAAAGAGCCCTAACGTGACTGACGCTCAAGCAGAAAAGACCCTTTGGGACCAAACAGACGCTTACACACATACAGATTCACCCATCCACACCGTGTGATATTTACAAAACGCTCAAGAAAAAGGCCTTTGGGACCAAACAGACGCTTGCCCACACACACAGTGTGATATTCACAAAAGCTCAAGAAAAAGGCCCTTTGGGATTTTGACCGAACGTAAAAGAACGTTTCGTGGACGAAGAATTTAATCACATTTCGTTGATGTTATAACGCCCTTCGCTGATTTTTTGGAAATACTGATATATAAATTTTTTTTTTTGCAAAATGATTGGAGTGAGAGCACCTCACGGTAAGTTCATGTCGTACTCGAATATTTTTCCGTTTTCATAATTGTCAATTGGTGAAGTATGAAAAGACCTAAGTCTCACTTTATTTCTTTCAGGAACCGAAGATCGAGCCCGCACGATTTGTGTAATTGCTTGTCATGAAGAAACGCCCTGCTGCAAGCAGGTCATTCACACCTCCTGTTTGATGGACTGGTACCAGTCGCAGCAGCAAAGACACCTACGGCCTTCATGTCCATTCATGTTCATTTTTGTTTGCGCTTTATAGTTAAAAAATTCTCTCCCGACTTAAAAACTTTTCCTTCAATTGAAAAATGTGCAATGTTTGACGAATTAGACGTTTTAAATCATATTTACATTTTCTGCGCATGCGCTTTGCCTAAAAGACTCCCACATGTATGACAAAATCCCTCTTAGACACATATGTATAATGTCATGTTATGCAGGAACACGTCAATACATTAATGACGTCATGAATATATTACTAATGGTGATGTCAGTCTCTTGGGAATTGAAAACAAAAGATCTATTGTTCCATTGTTCTACTTTGTAAATTTGCCGACAACCTATTGTTCTATTGTTCTTGGGTGTAATGGTTCAACTGGAGATAACGCATACTTAGCTTTAATATTTCAACTACACAAACTGTACAATCTAATTTAATTGGTACAAGTAGTTAAAATGGTCAAATTAGCTTTAATGAATCTACTGCTCAAAATAAATAAATTAGCTCCAGTAGTTAAAATAGTCAAACTTACTAAATTAGTTCAACTGGTTAAATAGTCGAGCCAGCGAAGCTAGTTTAACTGCGAAACTGCACAACCTATCTTAATTCCTTGAAGAAGTTAAAATGGTTAAACAAGACCAGAAATTTGTTTTTCGGTGTCATTAAGCTAAACCTAGCACGATTCCGCTGGAAAAAAGCGAAAAAGCGTTGTAGACGCGATAAAATAGCGTAATTGGGCTTAAAAAATCAGAGAAACTTCGTTCTAAGTGAAATAAAACCAAATTCAGCTTGATTCGCCAAAAAGACTTTTTTCGGTGTGATAAAGCTAAAAGCGACTAAATTTAGTGACAAACAAGTGAAAGAATGTTTTATTGTGATAAACCTGAAAACAGCGTAGTTTAACCAAAAACAGCGACTTGTTGTAATGTAATAAGAAGAAAATTGAGTAATTTAACAAAAACGTCTTTTGGGAGGTAAAGCTTAAAGCGGGCCAATTCAGCTGCAAACAAATGAAAACATATAGTCAATGCGAAAAAGCTGAGGAACACGTCATGATTTGGCCACAAAAAGCGCAAAAGTGATGTTTTAAGTGACATAAAGGAAACATCGCCGCGAATAGCTGGAAGCAGGCAGAAAACCTTTTTTCTGTGCTATAGAGCTAAAAACAGCGTAATTTTAGCAACAAGTAAGCCAATCAATCTAGTTTGTTCAGTTTTCAATGTTTTACTGTTTTGTCCTGCGTATTTAATTCAGCCCACTCAGCTAGTTTGAGCATTTAACACAGTTTAATTGATTCAGCTTCTTGGATTTTTTCAGTTTGACTGTCTTGGTCAGTTTAACTCTTAAACAAGTTGAACTATTCAAGCTAATTAAGTTTTCTGTTTGATTCACCCTAAACTCGAGCTCGTTTGATTATTTAATCTCCTTGAATTAGGATGCTTTGCACAATTTAATTTGCGTCTGCTACCTTTGCTTATTAAACCAGTTGAACTATTTTAACTGCAGCTTGTTTAGTTCGCCCATTTAAGTGACAGTTGGATTTTTCCTGCATGGTACATTAAAGCTAGTTTAACTATTTGAATTACTTCAACCAATAGTGGCACTCCTGATGAGAAGGAACCAGCGACTGCTTTAGCTGTTTTTCCACACATTCAAGGTTTTACTGAACCCTCAAGATAATTTAGCATAGCCACAACGTTAGAGTTGCTCAAAAACCTATTTAGACTTAAGGGCATATTTTTGTTAAACCCAATACTACTTTCACTAATACAGCTAGATCGTGCAGTTTTTGCAGTTGGACAACTGAAACTAGATTGACCATTTAAACTATATCAACCAATTAAGGTAGTTTGTGTAACTTTCGAGCTTAACGGTGTTCGCTAATTTATATTACTTATCAAGTGGAACCCGTTAAGATGAATTGACTAGTTTAGCTAGAGCCAATTTAGCCTAAATTTTGGATATTTTCCAATTGCACCATTGAAACTTATGCGTTTTCTATGGTTACACTATTAAAGCTATTATGATAAGCTAGTTTTATCATTTTGAAATACTTCAACCAATCAAGATAAATTTTGGAATTTGTGCGCTGTAAATGTTTTCATCTACTTTACTATTTTAACCGGCTGAGCAAATTAAGCTAAATTGACTTGTTAAACTTTCTGAGCAAGTTATGCTACATTATAAAATTATGGAATCGAGCCAGTTTAGCTAGTTATGCGTTTTGTCCTATTGAACAATTTATTTTTAGTTCAACTTTAGCCAATGAAATTTAGAATTTAAGTATTTAAGTATTTGAGTATCGAGTATTTAACCAGTTGAACCTGTAAAGCTTGTGATACATGTTGTCCTCTTAGACCATTTAAAGAAGGTTTGAGTAATTTGAACTTTATCAACCAGTTGCGATAGATATTGCAGTTTAACTGTCTTCCCTAGTTTAAAGCATTTAACTAGGTGAACCATTTACGAAAAACATGCATTTTGTCTGCCTCAGCCATCTAAGCCAGTTTGACCATTTGAACGACTTCAGCTAATTAAGCCAGATTGTGCAGCTTGTGCTCTTAAACCTACTAAGCTACTTATCCTAGTTGAACCAGTTAGGCTACTTTGGTTGTTTGGAATATACTCCAACGATTTATGATAGATCGTGCAATTTTGGCAGTTGAACCGTTTTTGTTAGTTTGACTATTTTCAAGCTTCACCAAATGAAGTTATATCCTGCAGTTCGTGCGGTTGATCCCATTGGGCTCGTCGTGCACTTTTTCCAGTTGAAACAGCTAAGCTTATTTGAGCGTTTGAACTTCTTCAACCATTTAAGATGGACTGTGCAATGTGCGTAGTCTTACTGTTTTCGTTAGTTTGACTTTTTAACCGGTTAAAGCAATTAAGATTGTGAAGTTTGCATAGTTGATTCATTTAAGCTATTTATACATTTTGTCCGGTTGAAGAGTTTAAGGTGGTCTCACTATTTTTACTACCTGAACTAATTTAGATAGATATTGCGATTGGTGAAGTTTTACCGTCTTTGCTAGTTTGACTATTGAACCACTTCAACCAACTAGGGTAGTGTGACTTTTTTAATGAGTTGGTTGTTACGTTAGATTGTGCAGTCAAACAATTTAAGGTTGTTATGCATTTTGTCCATTTCAAAGATTTCGGCTCAGTTCATCGTTTAAACTACTTCATCCAGTTAAGATTGATTGTGCAATTTGCGCATTTTAATAGTTTTGCTAGGTTTGCCTATTTAACAAGATATTTCGCTGATGAAAATAGCAATATTGATATCGGCGCTATTATATTATTATATTAACCGGTTAAACTAATTAAGCAAGTTTGACTATCAAGACTACTTGTACCAATTCAGTTAGCTTGTTCGGTGTGGGCAAGTGATTCATTGTAGCTATTTTGACCATTTGAAGTACTTCAACCAATCATGACAGCTTGTGCATTGTGTTTGAGTTGAACTGTTTTTGCTGGGTTTAGTATTTAATCATTTGAACTTTTTAGCTGTCATGTATCTTGTCTAGTTAAACCATTGAAGCTAATATTACCATCTGAACGACTTTAACTAATTAAGATAGATTGCATTTTTTGTGCAAAAAAACCGTAGTTGCAAGTTTGATTTTTAACTTGGTAAACAATTTCAGCTAGTTAAACATGTTGTCTGGTTGGCGCCACTAAAGTTAGCATGACTATTTGGACAACTTTAACCAATTTAGATAGATTTTGCAATTGGTGCAGTCAAACTGTTTCTGATACTTTGAGTATTGACTATTTAACGAGAGTATTAATTTAGCTAAATTTTGTAGTTTGTGCTGTTAATGCTATCAAGCTAGTTATGCACCTTGTCCAGTTAAAGCATTTATGCTAGTTCGACCATATGAACTACTTTAACCAATCAAGATAGATTGCAGTTGACCCATTTAGGCTAGACTGTACAGACTGTACAATGGAACCATTTAAGTTAGATTGCTGTTGACCCATTTAGGCTAGACTGTACAGACTGTACAGTGGAACCATTTAAGTTAGTTTGACCATCTGAACTAATTGTACCAATGAAGACAGACTGTGCAATTTGGGCAGTTTATCTGTTATCACTAGATGGACATTTGACGAATTGAACCACTAAACCTATTTATGCATTTTTTCCAGTTGAACCATTACACTTAGTTATGCATTTTTTCTTCTTGATCTATTTAAGCTAGAGCGACCGTTGAACTTCCTCAACCAACTAAGATATAATGCGCAATTTCAGCAGTTTATTTATTTTGCTCGTTTGACTAGTTAACCAGTTAAACCTTTTGAGCTACCTCAACCAATCAAAATAGATTGTGCAATATGTTCGCAGTTGAACTGTCTTTACTAGTTTGGCTATTTAACCAATTGAGCCATTGAAGCTAGTCAGCTAGATTATGCAGTATGTGCAGTTGTATGAGCATTTGAGCTAACTAAACCAATAAAAATAGAATTTGGACTCTCTTTGCTAGTTTGACTACTTAACCAGTTGAGCCATCGAAGCTAGCCACACATTTTGTCCAGTCTAACCATTCTAGCTAGTTATGCATTGTGTCTTGTTAAATTATTTAAGCTAGATCGACCATTGGAACTAATCAAGATAGTTTGTGCAGTTGGTGCAGTTTCACTGTTATTGCTAATTGACTATTTAATCAGTTAAACCGTTTCAGCTAGATTGTGTAGTTTGTGCAGCTAAGCCGACTAGGCTAATTTTACATTTTTCCAAGTAACGAAATAAAGATATTTAAGAATTAAGATTTTCTTCGATTCAATTAATTTAGAAAGTTATACATTTGTCATTTAAGCTAGCTTAACTCTTTCAAAATCAAAACAATCAAGGCATATTTCATATATTTCCAAATAGTAAAAATCATATTATTGATATATATATATATATATATATATATATATATATATGCTAGTTTGAGCATTTGATGTATTTCAGCAAAGTAAGATAGATCTAACAATTTGTGCAGTTGTGCTTGTTAAACTATTTAACCATCTGAACAAACGAAGATTGTATTAAACCTATTAGGCTATTAAAGCATTTTGTCCAGTTGAATCAGTCAAGCAAGTTTTAACATTTGACCTATTTCAGCAAGTGAAAATGGACTTTGCAATTTGTGCAGTTTAACTGTGTTCTATGATTTAATTCGTTAAATCGATTTGCTAGAATGTGCAGTTGAACTATTTAAGCTAGTTATGCCATTTCTCGAGTCGAACCATCAAAGCGTTCGACCATTTGAGGTAACTTAACCAATTAAGTTAGCTCAACTTAATGAACTTAATTTTATTTTCAATCAATTTAAGTTGTATTAATGTTGTCCTTAATTTGGTTACTGAAGGGACTACCGGTAGCCAACTGCTGGCCATTTACCGACGGCTCGGTAGGACTGGTGACGAGTGGAGAGTCGGCCATGTTGTTTTAAAAACACTTAAACTCGTTTCGCATGGACGGATTAATCTGATTGTACTTATTATCGTAAGTTTGTTATTCTTTATTGCGTTTAGCTTTATTGTTCTTGTCATTCAGCGTATTTATACTGTGTTTCACCCTGTAGAACTGTTTCATCGTTGTAATTAAAGCATAATCAACCGAGGAGTTAGATAACCGAGTTGAACCGAGCAAACTAGTTTTAACAGCTTTAACCAGTTAAGCTAGACTGTGCACTTTATGCAATTGAAGGTATTAAGCTAGTTATGCATTTTGTCCAGTTGAACCACTTAAGCTGGTTTGACCACTTAAGCTAGTTGAACAGTTTAAAGGACTTTATTCAATTGAAATAGATTATGCAATTTGAGCAGTTTAGACGTTTTCACCTGGTGGAACCAATTCAGCAGTTGAATCATTTAAGCTTGTTATGCTATTTTAACTCGAAATAACCGGCATTTCTATTTACATAAAATCCATGTCTCAAAGATTACAACGGTAAATCATTAATACAAGTTCCACACATAGTCCTGTCCAAATTTTTCAGCAACATATAACAGAAACAGTTTAAAACACGTGAAAATGAGAAACTCAAAAATAGCGGCAGTAGTAAAACTGATTTCACCTCCGTCATCGAAGGCCTACGCCTACTTGAGGTAACTCCAATAGGCTTTGAATAGGTAAAACAGGGAATACGCATTGCTTTAACTGACGGTTTCCCTCTTCTGTCTACAAGTTTCGGCGCAATGCGCTATTCTTATAAGGACCTTTTAAATTTGACGGTTTTGGAGCAGCACTTTTAGTTTTTCCAAAGACAACATTCTTGCAAAAATCGTCTATAACAGGGTAGAAGCTGGTCTTTACGTTTCTCTAAAACAACATTTTCGCATTTAGGTCATTGTGAGCAAATTAACACTAATGAACATCATCTAACACGACTGCTGTGTAAGGAGGGCAAAGAAGAGATTAAAAATAACCCTTAAGCATACACCATCTACAAGGGTATAGGAGAGAATAACAATAACCCTATGGTATACACTACCCAATGTGGGCATAGAAAATATTATAAGTGACCCTTAGCTCTGCACTAATGAATAGGGCATAGTATGTTAAAAGTAACCCTCACGTATACACTACCCACGGGGTATAAAAGAAATTGAAATAAACCCTCAGGTATAAGTTACCCAACAGGGTATAGAAGAGATTAAAAGTAACTGTATTGTTTAATATGTTATTTACTGCGCTAGCTAATTAAGGCCACAATTTTCAATTAATTATTACTAATCGCATAACGTGATGACGTCATGGACGGAATTCACTGTATTACGACTTGCTAATCAGAAGAACTGTGAGACACCACTGGATTTTGAACGCGACTACTCCAAGCGATGATTCAATAAAGGAGCCCAAAACAGCTCGTTGTTTTGACTGTGGAGAAAGTTGGCCACACGATGCCAAGGCTGGGTGTCCTGCTTGGAATCAAAAGTGCAGCTCCTGCCAAAAATATTGGCATTATACGCAGTATTGTCGAGGTTCTAAGAAAAGTCAGTCTTAGGAGAGAGGCGGAACACATCGAAAAGGAAACAGGAATCAGGGATGTCAAAATTCCAAGCCCCAATGATCTGTTAACCAAGTGAACAAAGATTCAAAGCCACACTCACCACCGTCGAGTTAAGATGATGAATGCACGTTCACGTTAAGTTTTCCAACAAAGGGTAGTGCCCCATTTGTGTCAATGGAAGTCAATGGTGTCACGTGCTAGTTCTTAGTGGACTCTGAGGCTAGCGTAAACATCGTGATATATGATGGGTCCAAATGTTTGACCGTGGACTAAAAACTTGTGATACTAAAGTGAATGCTTTTAACTTATCTATGCTAGTGGGATCTAAGTGTTGTTCAGTTGACTCTAGATTTCTTCTGGTAGATGGCAAAACATCTTGAATATACAACCGTTACAGACCTCGCAACACTACAAGTTGTAAGTGCTGCGTCTGTGGAATGGAATGTGTTGCAAAATTACCCAAGTCTTATCGGAAAGATGAAGAATGCTGAGGTGAGCGATGTGCGCAGTCTGTCAGGCATGACCAACTATGTGGCTTCTGTCATAGGTGGTTATGCAGACATTGAAGCTCCATTGCATAACCTCACCCATAAGAGTGTTGAATTCAAATGGAAAGATGTTCACTGAGAAGCGTTAGAGCGACTTAAGTGTAGTCTCAAATCGGATGAACTTATGGCATCCTTTCACCCCAACAAGAATTCCATCATGGTTGTGGATGCTAGTTCTATTGGATTAGGTGACATGTTAATTCAACGTGTCAAAGTCATCTCCTATGCCAGCAAAGCCCTTTAGAGTGTGGAAAGGTGCTACTCTCAAATGGAGCACGAGGCGTTGGCAATCGCTTCGAGTTGTCATCACTTCCTTATGTAGCTCCTCGGAAGTCACTTAAAAGTCGTGACAGATCATAAGTCATTGCTAGCCATCTTCAACAGCCCTATTTCCCGAGCCTCAGCTAGGATTGAGGACTGGCGTGGAAACTAGCGTCCTTCAATTTCAAAGTGAGAGGCGACCAAAATCCATGTGTTTATATCGTAACGCATCTTCAGGGTGGTACAAAGTGCCATCTCATCACAGAGTCTGCAGAGCAGTATGTCAACTTCATGATGTCTCAAGCGATATTTAGGGTTCGAAGTAGAGAAGAGATCAGTGAAGCAACCAAAAAAGATGACCCTCTTCAAGAACTAATCCACTTCATCTCAACTAGCCAGTGATATAGCCTGAAACCAGGGGAGGGAGTCGACCCAAACACCCTAAGATATTTGCCAACGTGGACAGTGAGCTGACTTCTGTGGATGGTAACCTTGTGCTTTCTGGAAGTCGCGTAGAAGTGCCAGATGCACTTAAGAAACAAGCGATCGAATTGGCCGAGAAAGGCCATCAAGGGCTGGTAAAGACTAGTGGCCTGTTGTGCTTAAAGGTTTGCTTTCCAAGAACGGACAGCCTTGTTGATTCCATCGTGAAATGTTGTGTTCCCTGTCAGGTTGCAACGCCTAAGCCTTCCTGTGAACTTCTGCCATGACATCCCTTGCCCAATGGTCCCCGGAAAAAAGAAAGCTTTGACTTTTGTGGAGTTACTGGACACCAAGATCTCCTGAAACTAAGATGGTCCACTCTACATCTGCCAGAGCGGTGATTCTTTGACTCAACCAGAAATTTTCTGCCTATGATGTAACCTAAGTGGTAAAGTCTGATAATGGTCCCCTCTTTCATGGTAGCGAGTTCGCACAATTTGCTAAATATCTTGGCCTCAAGCACCGAAAGGTGTATCCTTTGTGGCCTTAGGCTAACAGAGAAGTGAAACGCTTTACCTTTGGAAAGGTACTACGCACCACTACTCACTAGAAGCAATATATGAATCAGTTCCTACGTTACTATCGTGCTACTCCCCATTGTACTATGGCGTTGCCCCTGCTACAACTTTGTTTGGGAGACCAGTTAAAACCAAGCCACCCATCTTTGCTTTTGTGCCAAGTGGTGGAAGTCATTACCCGCAACCATGCGCCACAGAGGTGCTAAGCAGCAACTCAGGATCAAGAGCCAAGCTGACTCTAGGAGATCTGTCAAAGATTGTGACATTCAGGTTGGGAAAAAAGTGAGAAAAGCTGTCAGTGCCGTATCATCCGGCCCCGTTGACTGTCACTAGGAAGCATTACAGCATTATAAAAGCAGACAGTGCTGACCGACGAGCGACACATGATTAATCTCACTTCAGGAAGCTTCTGGCTTTACACACTCAAAGCTAGTCACACTCAAAACTAGTCAAGCACTTAAGGGAGAGGCAATTGACCTAAACACTGAGAGCAGCTCTCCTTCCTGCATTCCAGTCTCAGTTCAGGAGTCTACAAGCTCAGCAGTGGACCCCAATTGTGCGATTCTTCTCAATTGTAGGAGGAGAGGAGTGTAGTTTTTAGCGTTACACAGTGGCGTGACATGCCTTGTGTTATCTAGCCACGCATGCTGGGCATATTTGTAGTTCCCTACGACTTTTCGACCAGATGCTTTTCCCGCTTAAGGTGTGAGGTCTAGAGCAATTGGATACCGCATCAACAACAGAATTATATTCCGAGACCTCACCAATCCATCTGCTGGAAATTTTCGTTGTCTATTTAGTCCAGCACAGAGACCAAATAAACATACAACATACCTGTTGTTTGGTAACTTCGAGTTGAACTAACAGTCTTCGTTGGTGCGCCTCAGACCTACTGGGGGGACAGAACGTTACACAGTCATCGGGGAATTAACGAAACCTTTGGTTCTTTGCAAAAGCATTCGGTCAGATTCCACATTAACTTTTTTAGATGTAATTATCTACATTGATGAGAGAAACGATAGCACCACTGTAGAATGCATGCTACGAAATTTTTTTAGGGCCAAAGCTTCTCATGAAAGCTAGTTTGACCATTTGAAATATTTCAACCAGTTGAGATTGTCTGTGCAGTGTTGTGAAATTTATTGTTTTCATTAGTTTGACTATTTAAAAGATAAAACAGATTAAACTAGTTTGATCTTTTTGACTATCTGAACCAATTAAACTGGAATTTGGCAGCCTGTGCA
Source organism: Pocillopora meandrina (assembly GCA_942486045.1). NCBI lineage: Eukaryota > Metazoa > Cnidaria > Anthozoa > Scleractinia > Pocilloporidae > Pocillopora > Pocillopora meandrina. Next base: position 4,605,653 of record CALNXJ010000014.1, read on the forward strand.
ATTGAACCTATGAGGGTAGTTGAGAATTTTGTCCAGTTTAGCTAGTTCCGCTATTTGAACTAACATAAGAAATTAAGATAGAATGTTCAATATGTGCAGTTTTGCTGTTTAAGCTAGTTTTGAGGCAATTAAGTTTTGAAAAAAATTCAGGCCCGTACGGGATTTGAACCCATGACCTCTGCGATACCGGTGCAGCGCTCTACTAATTGAGCTAACAAGCCAACTGGGAGCTGGTCAATGACGTACGGGCCTGAATTTTTTTCAGGTCCTATTTACAACTACTAGTTTCAGTAGTGTTCTTAGCTGCGAGGATCTTCTAATTTCATCTCACCACCGCAGTGCAAATATGTGAATTTTCATATATCTAAATTCTTCATTCACTTGGATGTTTATTTGTACCCAATTCATTGACCAGCTCCCAGTTGGCTTGTTAGCTCAATTGGTAGAGCGCTGCACCGGTATCGCAGAGGTCATGGGTTCAAATCCCGTACGGGCCTGAATTTTTTTCAGGTCCTATTTACAACTACTAGTTTCAGTAGTGTTCTTAGCTGCGAGGATCTTCTAATTTCATCAATTTGAGAAAGACTGAGCAATTTGTGCAGTTTAACTGTTTCCGTTACTCTGACCATTTAAAAAGTAGAACTAATTAAACTTGTTTGACTATTTACACAAATTAAGCTAGATTATGCATTTTGTGCAGTTGAACCTATTAAGCTAGTTATGCACTTGACCAACAGCAACGAATTCAGACAGATTTTGTAATTTTAGCAAGTTTCACTGTTTTTGCTTGTTTCATTATTTAAGCAGTTGATCCAGTCGAGCTAGATTGTGCAGTTTGGATTGTTAAAACATTTATGCTTGTTATACACTTTGTCTAGTTGAACCATTTAAACTAGGCTGAGCATTTGAACTACTTTAACTAGTTAAGATGGATTGTGCAATCTACGCTGTTAAACGTTTTTTGCTAGTTTGACTATTTAACCATTTGAACCAATTAAGGAAGTATGATTCTTTCAACTAGCTAAACCAATTGCGTTATTTGATGCGATTAAACCATTTAAACTTCTCATGCATTTTGTCCAGTTCACTCACTTTAGTTCCTATGACCATTTGAACTGCCTCATCCTCATATACATACATCGTGCAATTTGTGTATTTAAACTATTTTAGCCCCTTCGCCTTTCCAACTAGTTGACCAATTAAGCTAGTCTGACTATTATCACTACTTAAGCCAATACAGCTAAATCGTCTAGTTTGTGCATTTAAACCATTTAAGCTAGTTTTGCATTTGTGCGTTTGACGTAACAAAGGTAGTTTCACAATTTGAACTTCTTCAACCATTTATTTGTTTCAGTTGAGTTGGTTCGACTGGATAAATACGAAAACTAGAGAAGACAGTAAACTAAAAAAATTGCACAATTTATCTTGGTTGGTCGAGGTAGTTAAAATGTTCAAACTAGCTTAAATAGTTCAACTGGATATAACGCATAACTAGCTTCAATACTTCAAGTACACAAGCTGCCCAATCTAGTTTAATTAGTGTAAGTAGTGAAAATGGTCAGACTATCTTCAATGAATCAACTGAACAATTTAGCTAAATTTGGCTGAATTAGTTATAATAGTCAAACTTACTTACCTAGTTCAACTGGTTAAATAGTCAACCAGCGAAGCTAGTTTAACTGCAAAAATGGACAATCTTTCTTAATTCATTGTAGAAGTGAAAATGGCTGAACTAGCTTATAAGGTTAAATTGCATATGGAACCCAATCCAGCCTAAACGGTTCAACTGATTAAATAGTTAAGTTAGCGAAGACCTCCACAAGTTACACAAGCCATCTTAATTGCTTGAAGTAGTTCAGCTAGTTTGAAAACTAGTTGAACCATTTCGGCTTTGTTGAGACAATTAAACCAGTTGAATCAATTTAGCCATTGTGTCCATTTTGTCCAGTTCAACAGTTTTAGCAAGTGTGACTATTTAAGTCCCAAATCTTTTCAGTGCGTTACAGCTGAGCACAGGTAATTCAGCAACAAAAAGTTAAAATGTCATTTTCCCTGAGATAAGGCTCAAAACAAGCTAATTTAGTTGCAAGCAAGGAAAAACCTTTTCGATACACCAAAACAATGTTTTGAGTGAAATAAAACTGAAATTAACGTGATCAGCTGCAACCAACCAAAATTTTTTTGTGGTGCAATTAAGCTAAAAACACCGTGATACGACTGAGTTGTTCAGCTTGTGCGCTTTAACCTATTAAGCACTTATATGCTAGGTGAGCCAGTTAAGCTAGTTTGACTGTTTGGACTACTTCAGCCATTTAAAAAAAGATTGTGCAATTTTTGCTGTTAAACTGCTTTTGCTGGTTTGACTTTTTAACCAGTCTCATCAAATTAAGCTTTATCTTTCATTTTGTGCATTAATTCCATTGAGCTCATTGTTTATTTTGTCCAGTTGAAACAGTAAAGCTAATTTGAGCGTTTGAACTACTTCAACCATTTAAGATAGATTGTGCAACGTGTGTGGTTTTACTGATTTTGTTTGTTCGACTTTTTAACCAGATTGGTTCTTGGATAGAACAAAATAAGCTTAAACTAAATGGAGACAAGACAGAATTTCTTGAGCTGAATGCATAACACCGTCCTTAACCAATGGTTGACTACATCAAACTAAACACGGATCGAGTCGAGCTCCTTTTTTCTGCGAGAAATATTGGTGTTATTTCTCATCAGAAAATCCCCCTGGAGAAGCACGTCGCATGCAAATGCAAATCATTGTTTTATCATTTACGTAATATAGCGAAAATAAGAAACTGTCTGTCGAAATCAGACAATGAAATTTTAATCCATGCTTTTATCTTCAGCAAGCTCGACAGCCGTAACTCTACTATATAGACTTCCCCAGTTCCTATTGGATCGCCTCCAAAATGCACACAACTCTGAAGCACGATTGATAACAAAAAGTGAGAAGTCGGATCACATAACACCAATTCTCTAGGAATTGCACTGGCTTCCTGTCAGGCAAAGGCTAGAGTTTACACTGCTGTTATAAACATACAAAGCATTAAATGGTCTAGCGCCACACTACATAAAAGACATGTTGTAGCCTTACGAACCAGCAAGAAAACTACGATCAAGTGAACGAAATCTTTTAAAAGTAACGTCACCTGAAAAACTAAGGCGTTATGGTGGGCGGTCCTTTATACGTAAATATACATATATATATATGTGTGATAGAATAGGATCTTTATCGCTATTCATTATACTTTATCTATCCATTAGAATATTTTGATTTCACAAAATTTAACTAGAATTCACATATGGTAGATTTATATCCATCATTTTATAACTTTTAAAATATTTAAAATTTACTTTTACAATTATTTTTATTTTATTTTTCTTAGCAATATATATGGAGCTCGCAAGAGATTCATATGTTTTTAATGGTACTAATTAAATATTCCTAAATCGTGTATTTACATATTTGTTCATCATAAGTAGGTTAGATTTACTTTTCTATTTCTTTTTTTATTGTAAAGCGCCATTGGGCTAAATGGAAATGGCGCTAAATTTTGTAATTATTATTATTTTTATTATTAATATTATTTCAGTTATAAATAATGCTGATTAGAGGGCCTGTTCCCACACCGTACACCACTGTTCTACATTCGTTACGGCTGACATTTCGCAGGCGAGGAATGGTGGACTCCTCATTGTTGTTTATTCCACGCGCTTGAGATGTACTCGTACTCCTTATCTTTGCAAGTGACTACATTTGCGCTTTTCTTATCGTATGAAAATCCTATCAATTGTAGTTTCCATCGTATTTTAATAACAGAAATACATCATTTTTATAAAGTTCAAGCCCTTCCTGAGCCGACCGACAATACTATCCAACAGTTCCAAATCTGCAACCGTGTAAAATCCTTATGAGCAAGTGGCATTTCGTACAGCAACAGCCATTGGTAAGAGAAATCCTCAAAGAACCGATAATATCGTACTGAAAGAAGTGTTAACTCAGACATACTCGCGAGAGAAAAATTATAATTCCCATCTTTATCCCACATCTCGCCTTTAAAGAATTTCGTATCCCACATCCCGTCTCACTTTAAGCCTCATCCTACATCTTGCCAAACCTATTTTGGACCCTCTCTACCGCTTTCATTCGGTATATGGGATTCACTGTTGGATTTAATACACTGAGCACGCAGGAAATCTGCGGAGAGCACGTTAAAGTTGTTAAAATGTTTTGATTACCTTTATAACTAAGATGCAGTCCTCCCTTGTTTACGCCATTCTTTGTGACCTTTAGATGCTTTATAAGTTTCAATCCATTCTGACGGCAGTAGCTCTTTAGATGTTCATTCGCATCTTTCACTGCTCCATTGAATTCATTCGTTGTAGCTTAGATATAACGGAGTTGGCGTTGGATGAATTTTCAATTTGTCCACGATCCATTCAGCATGTTGGAACAGATTTATGTTTAAGGTTATTGGAGCCGACATAAAGAACGACTTGGTCCGGTGAATGCTCCAGGTTAGCTTTGAGGTTCTCCTTCATAGCTTTAATGGTGGCCTTACAGAATAATTTGACCACTGATCGATGGCCAACGACTTTTTCTAGCTTTCTACGACACACGTTTGTCTTTATTAAGGAAGCTCCAATTGATAGGGTTGTACATCAGAGTTGTAGCCAAAAATGCTCGTTACATGTCCAACTTCTCTTCTAAAATGGCTAAACGAAACGAAGTTCAGTAATAAATATCTAACCGGTGGCAAGAAATAAATTACAAGTTATAGTTGTCACAATTCAAGGTAAAGAAATGAACAAACGAGAAAACAAAAATAAAGGAAAACAAAAGACACTTACAAACGTCGCACGAGATCTGAGTCAACTGCCAAATTAAACGGACGATGAAAAGCGGCGTAAAGCGATCGATAGAGGCGGTATAAACAGCCGGACGGTTCAAATAGTTCCCCTCACATGTGACTGGCCATTAGCAGTCTAAATGGTTGATCCGAATGAATAAAATCCGCGGCGAAGAACTAACACAAGCGACATAAACAAAAGGAAATTATTCAGGAAAGAGTAACAGACTATTGATGCAAGTTTTGCGCGCAGAACAAAAGGCCTGAATAAATGTGACAAAAGAAAAGTATGAATTTGTAATCAGTCGAATTTTTGGCGGGAACAGTGGTTTCCAGGAGAAACGAAATCAAGAATTACCGGATCACCGGATCACTGGATCACGGGATCAAGGATCACCAGATCACCGGATCTAGGATCACCGAATCACTGGATCAAGGATCAATTCAAAATGAATCAAATAAATTAAATAAATTAATAAGCGTGATTGATTGCTCATCTACGTGACTCAGTCAAGATCTAAAATACTAAATACTGAAAAGGCCATACCACTTTATGGAAGTGTCAATGACACAATGAAGTGTCAAGTATCGCCTGCTGACTATTAGGACTGCTATTGAAGACTGACAGCTACAGAGCGGGTTTACTTATGCATATGCTATATTCACATGAAATTTCTAAATTATCCGGTTTCCTGGAAAAACAAGATCAAGGATCCCGGATCAAGGTTCAAGGATCAAGGACAAGGATCAAGGATCAAGGATCAAGGATCAGTTCAAAATAAATCAAATAAATTAAATTAATTAATAAGCATGATTGATTACTCATCTACGTGACTCAGTCAAGATCTCCCGTATGCTAAAGCGAAAATAAGAGAAAATACTAAATATTGAAAAAGCCATACCATTTTGTGGAAGTGTCAATTTTCGCCTTCCGACTATTACGACTGTCATTGAACACTTACAGCTACATAGCGGGTTTACTTATGCATATGCTATATTCACATGAAGTTTCTAAATTATCCCCTGTGTCGGTAGATGATTGCGTCTCTGACTTTCGGTGCAATTTCAAAACACTAAGCTGCTTTTGGCGACTGCCGGAGTCAACAGCAAATTTTCAGCTGCTTTAACTTCATCTCTTCAAATTTTTTCTGACCTCATATCCTTAAAGGAAAAGCAGATGGAATGCATCTGAAGAATCACTTGCTTAGAAGAAGGCGTTTTAGTCGTTTTTCCGACGGGATTTGACAAGAGACATGATTCAGAAAGTGATAAAATTGTATCGCCCCACTGAGTTGTTGTTGTGAGTCACCTGGAGTATACATGGGGGCAACAAGTCGAAAATCTCAAGAACACACACTGGAGAATTGAATCAGTTCTTAGTCTTACGTGTTTTTTTTAAGGAAAGTACCTGACGACTAACGAGGAAGAATTTTTTTTTCTTTTTTCTGCCACCAGTAAGGACAGCAGGCAGAAAATCTAGTCCCACACTTTTGATCACTTTCGACAAAATAAAGGACCTCGTCGTTTGCCGATACTCTTTTTTCTCTATAGCTTTAGCAGGGGAACCGCACCAACGGTTAAGTATGGTGCGCAAAAGCAGAAGTATTTAAAAAATCTGCAATGATTTCGATGACATTACTCTTGTAGTATACATGTAAATCACGTTTTTCTGCGAGCCGCAAGAATTTCTGGTGATTGATATAGCATAACAAAAGATAACATCGCTGTTGACAGACAGGCGTTGTTTTTTACTTTAATCGTGTATCTCACTCTCTTAACCACGATAAACAATACGAACATTCTTACTAACGACAGACACAGTTATGTTGAAGGCCTGTGGGTTGTGAACTCTATTTACGATTCCAATCTGACATTGAAATGTAGTTGTAAATAGTCAAAATGAACTTTTGTTAACTTGCTCTTGATTTCGTTGTCAACACGGAGAAATGAAGCGTCGAAATGAGGGTGGCGCTGCTTGACACACTGGGGATCCACATGATAATACGTATTCCGTTCTCTGTATGACTTTTCTGTCTGTCCTGGATTGTCTTTGTCAGGTTACTCGTATCTCCCTGGATGCCTTAACACTATGTCGTATGGGATAGGGCGATTTGTTTTTGGAAAGGATAATCCACAAGAGGCACACTTACTAATGTTCCCTGAAATGAAAACCACGCTGAATGGATTATCGTTCTGCCAGATATCTTTGTACAGCTTTGTCTGAGTTAAGTCTAGGAACTGTGGAAACTCTTCACGCGAAGGATTACTTTCTATTCGGCCTGCTTGCCGCCTTGTCTTGTTTGTTTGCCCTTTTTTCCCTAAAACATCTCTATTTACTCCTGTGTTTGCCAGGGTACTCAAATCTGTTGTTTTGATGGGGTTCCTTCCAAATTTACTTAGGAAGTCCATTAAGCACTGTTCTTTGTCTGCAACTGCTAAAGAGTGACAAGAGATTTTTGCAGATGAAAACCCTGGACAGTTACAAACCACGTTCCCTTTGACGGTAATTGATACAGTGTGCGGAACCGTTCCCACAAAACTTGCCACCACGCAGATCATGTTAGATGAGGATGAGGTATCGGATAGAGAAACACTAGGCTGTGGGTATATCGCAGAAGCGGTTGATTTTAGGATTGCTGCTTTCCTCCACAGTGCTGTTATATGCGATTCCGTCAATCTTGACTTTAAGCCAGATTGCTCTGGGGTGACAGTCAATTCAGTATATCTATGAGGTTGGTCTCTCTGTTCTGTGAAAAACACGTAAGAAGCCATGAATCAGTAAAAATTCAAAAGGAGACGTTGGCTAATTTCACCAGGAAGCCAAGCTGTCTAAGTCCAAACTTATAAATTCTATAAAAAACGAATTCCTGAACAGAAAAGATGGATAAAGATGAAAAGTATGAGAAGAATTTTGCGTTAACGAGCCTTGATGGTAAAGTTTTGGGAATAACTGATGTGACCATACACGAGGCCCAGACTGACATCCTTACAGGTGCTTGACGTTTAAGATTCCCATTTGTCAACTTCATATTTAATATACTTTTTTCTCTGACTTTAAGTTTGATTTTGATTATCTATACAGAAACGTCCAAGCGATATTTAATTTTTTAGTGTGCAGCTTTGCAATCTTCAAGATGATATTGATACAGTCACCTGTAAATGAATTTGGAATTTTCAATGTTTAGTTTTCAGCACTTGTAAACAACCGATAAACGCTGGCTTTTACAAGTGAAAAGTTTCTCAAAGAATTCAGTGTTTAAATTTAATTCGTCGTTTAAAACATAAACCCTGAGGGAGCAAACGTCGTGTCGCGGACTCGCGATCATCCCACGAAAGAGAGGAGCATGAAATGATGTATGTCGATTGAATTAACCTCAGCTACTACAGATTTCTGTTAATATACCTTTGTAACGATAGGATTTTTAAGTTATCGAGTTCTTTTATGCTAGCGCTAAAAATATATAAAATTCAACGTAGAAAGCTAGGTTCAGCAAAGCGTACACGCTACCAGTTCTCATTCAGTTACCCGTAAACAGTTGTTATTAGTGTTAAACTGTAACAGCCATCTGTCATGTCCTTTTGTGTAGTTGTTATCCACCGGAACTCTTTGAAAGTGATTAATGTTGTAAAAGGCGAAATTCCTACTTAGCCAATAGTGTAATAGATTACGTGACTCTTTAGATTATTCGTGGCATTACCTCATCCATGTACGTTAGGCTTAAATAGAACCGTTTCGAAAAACCTAGGGAGAGAAGAAAAAAAGGAAGAGAGAGAGAGAGAAGAGGGGGGTCGAGCCAGTTCTGGCTAGGTCAGTTCTGGTCAAAAATGCAACAGAGCTTGCAGAATAAATCTACGTTGGAGCCAACCCTGTTGTTGTTAGTCATTGTCTCAAGGATAGTCAATAGCCGCAATAGATTCCGGTCCTTCCCGCAGTCAGCGAGTGCCCCCAAGGAAAGCCTTTACCCAGAAGGAGTTTATGATAGTTGTCTCCGTCCGTCAGTTTATTTGTGAAGGCAAAACCTGTTTTCACACCTTCGCCCCGAGAACAGGTGGCTTAAATATCCTCACTCTGAACGTTGACAGTTATCTTTGTTGAAGTCCTAAGCGTAATAACTTTCCTAAATGTAATCAAGTCCTATATGTAATAACTTTTGGTCCTAAATGTAATAAGCCTCCAATGCAATCGTTTGACTCCTTCAGTGCATTGTTGTTATGGCGGACATCCACACTGAGATGTTAAAGTGACAGCTGTTGCACCAAAAAATCCGCTGACCAGTATACATGTCACATTACGGGCTCGCTGATATCAATCAGCGTCTTTTTATTTGTTAGACATAAGAAATATCAGCAGTCGAAGTGTGGTCCTTAAAGCGGTCTATTGATCGAGTTGAAGAAAATCATTTCCAGCCCAAAGTGAGCTAGTGCCTGGCTGGAAGCTCAATTGGATGGAATCGATTGGTAGGTAATCATTAAGACTTTTTTGAAAAGAAATTGACTACAACTGATGATGAACTAGCATGCTATTGTTGATGTTATAGTTCGTGTTAAAGTCTTTAGTAATGATACACCATTTTAGAGCAGTTTGAATGATTTCGCTGTGTCACATGTTACTCCAAATGAAAATTATTATTACCAGTAGTGTTACTGAAATTTTGCACGTCAATGTTATTCAGTGTCAATTGATTTTAATGGTTCATTTTTAAGACTGTCTATCCTGATTTATTCAATTTTGAACCTGGGATATTGCATTTCTAGCCCTCTATGGCTTTACTCCATCTCAGTAATCAGTTCATGTACCATACGACTGTAAGTGGAAACTGTTGAGCTTTCTTTTTTCATTCATCTATTTATCTATTCATGTTCTCCCCTCACGGCGGGGAGAAGAGATGATGACAAAAAAATTAAATATAAACTTGAGATCAACTGTAAAATATATGTTTTCCCAATATTTCGGTTCGGGAACTGATGAACCTGTCATAAGGGGGTTAAAGGAAAAAATGAATGGTTCATTAGACCATCGACTGACCATCTTTTGTTGAGTATTGTAGCTCAATGGTCCAATTTGACCCTTGCGTGGAAAAAAGGCAACGTGTGGAGACCTGTGATCGTGAAATGGGATAACATATGATTGGTCAGTAGTTATCTTGCTCTGTAAGTCATCTTATCATATAGCTAGCAGCGCACCCGGGCAAGATAAAGTGAATCCTGTGTTCTGATTGGCTACCTGAGCGGGCATGATGGGCCCACCCTCGCCCGATCGGGATTCCCCGTATTCATCCCACGCAAGAAAACTGACAAAGTTCGTAACTTTTGGACAATGTTGGCATAAACATAGAAAAAAATAAACGACCTTCTTAGGTTTATTGTGCGGCAAGCGGAGTTGGCTTTCACCATCGTCTCTCGAAATAAACAGGCCATTCTTGATTCTTATCAAAGCGAAATTTTTTTCTACACAATGAATCCTTTAATGATTAAGCCAAGCGAATATAAACTCTCTTGACCAAACTTATATGGTCAAGATTTCTGGGCATTAGCCGCTGTCTTTTTCTACTTTTTATGGACCAAGACTTCGTCTCCGTCCATAAAAACGCAAAGAAAAAAGAACTCGGCCAACATCCAGCCATTTTGACCTCACGCTTGGTCAATAGTGCATATGAATATATTTTATGTAGATCTATACAAATCTGGCAAGGGATGACAGTACAAAAAATGCACTTCCGAGCCTGGAATTTGTCTAACGTATAAGTCGGTGGACTTCCTTTTCTTTGTAATTCGGTTCATGAAGTGTTAACTTCAGCACTGATGACGGAAGCATATCGTCAAAATCTGTTACACTTAGGAGTCTGAGTCAATGATATAAAAAGAGCTATTGGTCAGCGTTCTCATTGCTTTTGCGTCCGTCAATTTGATGCCAAAAGCACATCAGTATCAGTATAAGGTTTTGTAGCCAATGCTTCTCAACCTACGTCTTTAGCAAATAAAAAGACGCTGATTAATATCATTGAGCCCGCAGTATGCCATGAACACTGGTCAGAGGATTCTTTGGTGTAACAGCTGTCACTTTCACATCTCAACGTAAGCGCAGTTAAACGATTGCATAGGAGCCTTATTACATTTAGGACCGAACGTTATTACATTTAGGGCTTCGTTACATTTAGGACCAAATGTTATTACATTTAGGAATTCATTACATTTGAGACAGTTATTACAATTAGGACTTCAACAATCTTTGGAAAATTTACCGTTTTACCGGAAAGCAGTTCCTCCATTGACAGATTGTTAACCTGTTGGACGTATTGGAATCTTTCTTGACGACTTGCTCCGAACCGGACTTCTTCTGCAACTTCCAGGTACTTGTATTCAGGACACAATTCGTACTCCCCACGACTGTAAAATGCTCTTATAACTTCCTCCTGCTGGGATCTCACCTCTTCGTGAATGGCCTCTATCAAAGAAATAATAGGCTGTGGTTCTGGAAAACGGACGGACAAGACCAGCCTTTTTTCTAGCTTCCCTGATCGTGGTCTTGCACAGAAGTTCGGCACGATTTGTTATCCATGCGAACACTCTTTCATTCGCGTTGCTCAAAGTCAATGCTTCTTTTTCCTTCCAGACGTCTCTATATGAGTCTAGAAGAACTCAAACTCTTGTTCGTCTTCTGCGTCACACAATCCTTTAACGTAGACGTCGTCCTCTGTGTGGCCAAACACGTCATTGAGGAAAGGATCCCTGTCCTTCTTTGCAGAAATGCCCATGTCTTTTAGAGCGCTGTCCATATTTTGCCGGAAATGTCTAAAGTCCGTAAAGGTTGAGCACGCGAAAGTACATAATTGAAACTGTTTTGTAGAGGTTCTTCGCCATCTGCAATTATCGCCTTAATGCCCTTGAGTTTTGGATTTGCAGCTAATATCCGACTGGCAAGTGTGTGGTACGTTTGGTACGTCTTCCTGTGATGAATCATCACCGGTCCGAGTATGATCGGGTGCTTACCAGTTTTGCGGCTATTCAACATGAGGTGATGTATAGTAACTGGGGTCACCGCAAATTTCCCACAATCGAAAGTCGGGTCAACCGAGAGCAACGTATTCTGAACTGAACTTGTGCACAATCTTACTAGATTATTTATTTGTCTGTCCTCGTAAACAACATAAAGTTCTTCGGGGTGGGCCATACACAATCGAATAAAATCCTTTTCTTGATTTTTCGATGCTCTTAGGCAGTCCGTGAAAGAGTCTTGAGTGACACAAGTGGACGTAGATGCAGGTCTGGGAAGACGTCTAGAATCGTAAATCTGCTGTCTACCTCTCGGCACACTGCCGGAGGACTCAGCACTCATCACACCACCAGCATTTCGAGTGATATGCTGCAATGTCACTTTTGGTGTTTCTTTTCGGGATTCTTGGCTTTTCATTTCCTTTAATATGGTTTTTCTGGTGGGCAAGAATGGTTTTCTTTTATCCTTTGTATTTCCGTGGGACTTCACCTTAAAACTGACTTCTTTTTCTTTGCCCCTGACGAGATATTAAAGCACACAGATTTTGTTGATCTTTTCACCATTGGCATCTGAAAATAAAGTTTAAACAACTGTGAATGCTGCAACCTTTGTTATTGGAAATGTATACATTACTACATAGACTGCAACATTTTCGTATTTCCTCGGAAAACTCCGAAGTTAATGAGAAATGTTCGCATAGCCTTCAGATAGCAAAACACTTGTGAAATTTTAAGAGAGCGACAATAATAAGTGACGATGGTAATGTTGTTGTGCAGCCGCTTACGTACGAAAAATTTTATAGCTGGGTTGAACGATGAGTAATTTCTCATGATCTGTGGTTTTTTTGTTTTTTCTTCGGATTTCCGCGGGTTTGCAATGTTTCGACGATCCGAAATGTGTCGATATTAAGTCAAAACGTTAGAAACGTTCCTTGTGGCCTTCGGACAGTGTTCAGAAAATTTTTGGAAAACTATTGTCAAAGATATTACAGTAACGAGCGCTACAACGCAGTCATTGTGTCGAACATCAACTTTTCGAGATATTTACGTATTCATGGGTGGTCCGATAGCTGGATGTCTAATCAAGCGTTCGACATGAAAAAGGGAGCCGATATAAATAGAAGGGCGCGGACGGGGTCTACCAATCTGGACTTCAAAAAAGAACAACAATCATCATTATCATAATCGTTGTTATTACCTTCAAAATATGATGTTTTCGTCTTCAAAGCATCACAGGATTCACAGACTCGGTCGCACTCAATCAAGCAATAAGTGTTGTGGGAGTGAAGTTCGTTTCTTTTCCTGTCAGTAATTTTAAATTCCCGAATATGGCATTCTTCGTCAACGTCAACCGTACAAACTTTAGTTCTCGTGCCTTGGTGTTTATAAGGACCATTGTCGTCAGCAGTTAAATCTTGGTAAGTACGAAAACAAGGAACGACCTAAAACCACCTAAAACCACCGAAAACCACCTACAACCACCTACAACCACCTACAACCATCTAAAACCACCTCAAAAATTTCAACAACCACCTACCACCACCTCAAAACATCTACAACCACTTGCAAACTATCTAAAACCATCTAAAACAAGGCATAAATGTCTAAAATAAGGTGAAACGACAACATGTCACGTACACGAAATACGAGAATCGAACGAAACCTCTACCTCCCCCTGAAATCTTACTCCCCTGGTCCCGTGTATAATCAACCATCTCACGAAATGAAATGCGATAGCAAGGGAGGAGAACTTCAGACCTTTTAGGAGCGCCAAGACTTCAGCTCAGCCTCCATAATAAATCTTCTAAAAAGGAGTGTTTGTGCTTACATAACTAGAGTTTTAAGCATGGGCTGAAGTTGAAATTTGAAATTCGCAGTGCTAAGCTTTTGCGATCATCTGTGCATGTGTTTTCAACACATGAAACTGGGATTATGACTACTTCAAAAGACTTTACTACGGTGTTGTAAAAAAAGTTTGCTTAGCTTTTTCATTAGTACGCATTTCTTTTTCTAAGAACCTTGCTTATCCAGCCTGTGCTGAATTCAAATTTTTTAACCAAATTTTATTATTTTTTTAATATTATTAAATCTCCTAGTATCAGTTAATATTCTTGTAATTAAAATTATTACAACAAATCTTGCTGATGTATGGCAGTTTATTTTTTCTCTGAACCTCCTAACATTTTACTATTTGAAGGGACTGGTATTGGCCATAAAAGTATAGTCAAATTAAAGGTTTTTGCACAACCTATGCATCGAGTTTTTGTTATAAAATATTGTATCCTTCTCAAAACTAGTTTATCAGAATAAGAATGAGTTACCGGAAACAAGTATGGCTTTCATGATGATAGTTTCCAGATTTGAAAAAAAGTCACTGCCTACTAAAATCCTCAGTTCCTTTGCCTTGCTAGCCCAACCTCATCAAAACATTGCCAACAGGAGATATTAGCAAATTATTGATACAGACAAGAAGGCCTATTCCCACAAACATCCTCCTCAATCCAGTTAGCTCACTATGGTCATGGCATTTCAAACATGGTGTCTATGCCACAAGTTTTCCATTTCCCTGACTAATTACTTTGTAATAGTGTTTATACAGTGAGGAAATGGTTGGGTTAAAATATAATACAAAGACTTGCCAGTACATAGTTTTATAACAGTTTTTATTCTGTGTAACGTAGGGCTGGAAAATAAACTAATAAGAGCTCCGCTTTTAGGCTTGGCTAAATCTATATATTATGGTTAAACTAGTTGAAAATATGTGACTGAAAAAAATGTATAACTAGCTTAAATGGTTTTACTGCACAACCTACCTTAATTAGTTCAACTGGTTAAAATGGTTCAACTGGCTGAATCAGTTGAAAGGCTTAATTAGTTTAATTGGTTTAAATAGCCAAACTAGCGAAGAGTTTACCCGTTCAAATGTCACAAGCTATTTTAATTGTTTGCGGTCTTTAAATGATATTAGCATTAATGGTTTAACCGGACAAAATACATCATTAGCTTTAATGGTTCGATTGAACAAAGTGCATACAATGTAGCTTAATTGAATTCAGTAGTTAAAATGGTCAAACTAGGTAAATTGATTCAACTGGTTAAAAAGTCAAACAAGGGAACACAGTTACACTGCTCAAATTGGACAAACTATCTCCATTACTTCAAGTAGTTTAAATGGTCAAACTAGCTTAGAGTTAGGGTTTAATCGGACAAAAAGTACAACTAGCTTACATAGTTTAACTGGTTAAAAAGTCAAATTGGCGAATTCGTTTTAAATGAAAAAATTGCAAAAAACGTAAAAAGTTAAACTGCACAAAATGCAGAAAGTAGGTAAGTTGGCTCAATTGGCTGTTTCGAACTTTGTTTAGTGGAAAAAACAACGGTTTGGCTTTTTTTTTTTTCGCAAATCGGCAGCTAATCACGCTAATTTTAACTTTCTGCTTTTTTTGCAGCAAAGCTAAAAAATAGCGACATTCGGCGGCAAACAACCGAAACAACGTTTTGAGCGAGATAAAGCTGAAATTAATGTGATTAGCTAGAAACAGGCAGAAAACTTCTTTTCAGTGCAGTAAAACTATAAACAGCTTAATTCAACAGCAAACTAGAGAAATAACGTTTTCGGTGCGATAGACCTGAAAAGAGCGTAATTTAGCAACGAAAAAGCAAAAATGTTGTAATGAGGGAGATATAGCTAAAATCAGCGTGATTAGCTGCAAACAAGCAAAAACCTTTATTCAGTGCAAAAAGGCAAAAAACAGCGTAGTTTAGCAACAAAACAGCGAAAACGTTGTTTTTAGTGAGATAAAGCTAAAGTCAGTCAATTAGCTGCAAACAGGCCAAAAACTTGTTTTAGTGCAAGAAAGCTAAAAATAGCGCAACAACAGTAAACAAGCTCAAAAAAAGGTTTCCGGTGCGACAGAGCTTGATAGAGCGTAACTTGGCAGCAAAAAAGCAAAAATGTTCTTATGAGTGAGATATATAGCTGGAATCAGCGTGATTAACTGCACTGTTTTTAGTGAGATAAAGCTTAAATCTGAAAACAGGCCAAAAAACCAGTTTTAGTGCGAGAAAGCTAACAACAGCGTAACAGCAGCAAACCAGCGAAAAAACGCTTCGGTGCGATAGAACTGAAAAGAGCGTAGTTTAGCAGCAAAAAGCAAAAATTTTGCTGTGTGTAAGATATAGCTACAATCAGAATGATTAGCTGCAAGCAGGCCAAAAAAACCAGTTTTAGGGCAAGAAAGCTAACAACAGCGTAACAACAGTAAACAAGCACAAAAAAAAGGTAATCGAAGTGGCAGGGCTTAAAAGAGCATAATTTAGCAGAGAAAAAAGGAAAAACTGTTGTTACAAGTAAGATTTAGCTAGAATCAGTGTGATTTACTGCAAACAGGCGAAAATAGCGTGAAGAGCTTTAAACAGGCAGAAAACCATTTTTTCGTTGAAAAAGAGCTGAAAACAGCGTAAGTTAGCGACAAAAAAGTAAGAACGTTGTTTTCAGTGATATGGCAAAAGTCAGCGTTATTAGCTGCGACAGGCAGAAAACGTTTTCCCGATGCAATAAAAAGCCGAAAACAGTGTAATCTAGCGATAAAAAAGAAAATAGGTTGTTTGGACTAAGAAAAAGCTAGAAACAGCTCGATTAGCTGAAAAAGCGCAGATTAGGATTTTGCGGTGAAGAAAAGCTGAAAACAGCGTAGTTAAGCAGCAGAAAAGCAAAAACGTTGTTTTGAGTGAGATAAAGCTAAAACCAGCGTGATTAGCTAGCAAGATACAAAGACATTTTTTTTGGCGAACTTAAGCTAAAAACAGCGTAACTCAAGAGTAAACAAGCAAAAGGAAAACGTTTCCGGTTCGATAAAACTAAAAATGCTTGATTAAGCAATGTGCGTTTTTTCCAGTTTCACCATTTCAGCTAGTTCTAACCAGTTGACATAGATTCTGTAGACTGTGCAGTTTTACTGTTTGCAATAGTTTGACTATTTTACCACTTCAACTATTTAACCTAGTTATGCACTTTGTCCAGTTGAACTTTTTAAGCCAGTTTGATCATATGAACTACTACAACCGACGAAGAAAAGATTGGTCTATTTGTGTATTTAGCCATCTTCGTTGGCTGGACTATTTCGTAGTTTTGACTAAATAAAACTATCGAAAACAGCCAAACTGCTCAGATCGCACAGTCTATCTCAAGTAGTTGAACTAGTTCAAATGGTCAAAGTAGCTTAAAGTGTTCAAGAGGGACAAAAATCATGATTCGTTTTAGCTAAATTGTCCAGATTTTGCTTGTAAGCAGATTAGTGAATTATGCATTTTGTCCAGTTGAACTATGTAGGCTTCTTTGACCATGTGAACTACTTCCACCCATTAAAATAACTTTTGCGATTTATGCAGTTTACTTGTGTTTGCTTGTTTGACCAATTAAGCAGCTGAAGCATTTAAGCTTACTAAGTTTCTTGAAGTATTTGACACTAGGGAAGACAGTAAAGTGAAAAAGATGGACAATTCATATCAGTTGGTCGAGGTAGTTAAAAAGATGAAACAAGGTTAAATGGTTCAACTGGAGATAAAGCATAACTAGCTTTATTAATTCAATTACACAAACTGTGCAATCTAATTAAATTGGTACAAGTAGTTCAAATGGTCAAATTAGCTTTAATGAATCTACTGCTCAATATAAATAAATTGGCTCAAGTAGTTAAAATAGTCAAACTTACTCAATTAGTTCAACTGGTTAAATAGTCGAGCCAGCGAAGCTAGTTTAACTGCTAAACTGCACAATCTATCTTAGTTCCTTGAAGATAATAAAATGGTTAAACAAGACCAGAAATTTGTTTTTCGGTGTCATTAAGCTAAAACCAGCACGATTCCGCTGGAAAGAAGCGAAAAAGCGTTATAAACGCGATAAAAGAGCGTAATTGGGCTTAAAAAATCAGACAAACGTCGTTCTAAGTGAAATAAAGCCAAATTCAGCTTGATTCGCCAAAAAGACTTTTTTCGGTGTGATAAAGCCAAAAGCGACTAAATTTAGTGACAAACAAGTGAAAGAATGTTTTATTGTGATAAACCTGAAAACAGCGTAATTTAACCAAAAAACGCGACTTATTTTTGGTGTAATAAGAAGAAAATTGAGTATTTTAGCAAAAATGTCTTCCGGGAGGTAAGGCTTACAGGGGACCAATTCAGCTGGAAACAAATGAAAACATGAAATCAATGCGAAAAAGCTGAGAAACGCGTCACAATTTGGCCACAAAAAGCGCAAAAGTGATGTTTTAAGTGACATAAAGGAAACATCGCCGCGATTAGCTGGAAGCAGGCAGAAAACCTTTTTCTGTGCTCTAAAGCTAAAACCAGCCTAATTTTAGCAACAAGTAAACCAATTAATCTAGTTTGTTCAGTTTTCAATGTTTTACTGTTTTGTCCTGTGTAATTAATTGAGCCCACTCAGCTAGTTTGAGCATTTAACACAGTTTAATTGATTAAGCTTCTTGGAATTTTTCTGTTTGACTATCTTCGCCAGTTTGACTATTTAACAAGTTGAACTATTCAAGCTAATTAAGTTTTTTGTTTGATTCCCCCTAAACTCGAGCTCGTTTGATTATTTAATCTCCTTGAACCAATTAAGATGCTTTGCATAATTTGTGCATTTAATTTGCTTCTGCTACTTTTGCTTATTAAACCAGTTGAACTATTTTAACTGCAGCTTGTTTAGTTCGCCCATTTAAGTGACATTTGTGTTTTTCCTGCATGGTGCATTAAAGCTAGTTTAACTATTTGAATTACTTCAACCAATAGTCGCACTCCTGATGAGAAGGAACCAGCGACTGCTTTGGCTGTTTTTCCACACATTCAAGATTTTACTGAATCCCTTAAGAGAATTTAGCATAGCCACAACGTTAGAGTTGCTCAAAAACCTATTTAGACTTGGGGCATATTTTAAACCCAAAACTACTTTCTCTAATACAGCTAGATCGTGCAGTTTTTGCAGTTGGAGAACTGAAACTAGATTGACCATTTAAACTATATCAATCAATTAAGTTAGTTTGTGTAACTTTCGAGCTTAACGGCGTTCGCTAATTTATATTACTTACCAAGTGGAACTCGTTAAGATAAATTTACTAGTTTAGCTTGAGCCAATTTAGCCTAAATTTTGGATATTTTCCAATTGCACCATTGAAACCTATGCGTTTTCTGTGGCTACACTATTAAAGCTATTATGATAAGCTAGTTTCATCATTTTGAAATACTTCAACCAATCAAGATAAATTTTGGAATTTGTGCGCTGTAAATGTTTTCATCTATTTTACTATTTTAACCGGTTGAGCCAATTAAACCAAATCGACTTTTCAAACTCTCTGAGCAAGTTAAGCTACATTATAAAATTGTGGAATCGAGCCAGTTAAGCTGGTTATGCGTTTTGTCCTATTGAACAATTTATTTTTAGTTCAACTTTAGCCAATGAAATTTAGAATTTAAGTATTTGAGTATTGAGTATTTTACCAGTTGAACCTGTAAAGCTTGTGATACATGTTGTCCTCTTAGACCATTTAAAGCAAGTTTGAGTAATTTGAACTTTATCAACCAGTTTCGATAGATATTGCAGTTTAACTGTCTTCCCCAGTTTAAAGTATTTAACGAGGTGAACCATTTAGGAAAAACAAGCATTTTGTCTGCCTCAGCCATCTAAGCCAGTTTGACCATTTGAACGACTTCAGCTAATTAAGCCAGATTGTGCAGCTTGTGCTCTTAAACCTACTAAGCTACTTATCCTAGTTGAACCAGTTAGGCTACTTTGGTTGTTTGGAATATACTTCAACCATTTAAGATAGATTGTGCAATTTGGGCAGTTGAACTGTTTTTGCTAGTTTGACTATTTTCAAGCTTCACCAAATTAGGCCATATCCTGCAGTTTGTGCAGTTGATCCCATTGAGCTCGTTGTGCACTTTTTCCAGTTGAAACAGTTAAGCTAATTTGATCGTTTGAACTTCTTCAACCATTTAAGATGGACTGCGTAATGTGTGTAGTCTTACTGTTTTCGCTAGTTTGACTTTTTAACCGGTTAAAGCAATCAAAATTGTGAAGTTTGCATAGTTGATTCATTTAAGCTATTTATACATTTTGTCCGGTTGAAGAGTTTAAGGTGGTCTCACTATTTTTACTACCTGAACTAATTTAGATAGATATTGCGATTGGTGCAGTTTTATTGTCTTTGCTAGTCTGACTATTGAACCACTTCAACCAACTAGGGTAGTTTGACTTTTTTAATGAGTTGGTTGTTACGTTAGATTGTGCAGTCAAACAATTTAAGGTTGTTATGCATTTTGTCCATTTCAATGATTTCAGCTCATTTAATCGTTTAAACTAATTCAACCAGTTAAGATTGATTGTGCAATTTGCGCATTTTAATAGTTTTGCTAAGTTTGCCTATTTAACAAGATATTTCGCTGATGAAAATAGCAATATTGATATCGGCGCTATTATATTATTATATTAACCGGTTAAACTAATTAAGCAAGTTTGACTATCAAGACTACTTGTACCAATTCAGTTAGCTTGTTCGGTTTGGGCAAGTGATTCATTGTAGCTAATTTGACCATTTGAAGTACTTCAACCAATCATGACAGCTTGCGCATTGTGTTTGAGTTGAACTGTTTTTGCTGGGTTGAGTATTTAACCATTTGAACTTTTTAGCTGTCATGTATCTTGCCTGGTTAAACCATTGAAGCTAATATTACCATCTGAACGACTTTAACTCATTAAGATAGATTGCACTTTTTGTGCAAAAAAACAGTAGTTGCAAGTTTGACTTTTGACTTGTTAAACAATTTCAGCTATTTAAGCATGTTGTCTGGTTGAGCCACTAAAGTTAGCATGACTATTTGAACAACTTTAACCAATTTAGATAGATTTTGCAATTGGTGCAGTCAAACTGTTTCCGCTACTTTGAGTATTGACTATTTAACGAGAGTATTTAATTTAGCTAGATTTTGTAGTTTGTGCTGTTAATGCTATCAGGCTAGTTATGCATTTTGTCCAGTTAAAGCATTTATGCTAGTTCAACCATATGAACTATTTTAACCAATCAAGGTAGATTGCGGTTGACTCATTTAGGCTAGACTGTACAAAATGTACAGTGGAACCATTTAAGTTAGTTTAACCATCTGAACTGATTGTACCAATGAAGACAGACTGTGCAATTTGGGCAGTTTATCTGTTATCACTAGATTGACATTTGACGAATTGAACCACTAAACCTATTTATGCATTTTTTCGAGTTGAACCATTACACCTTGTTATGCATTTTTTCTTATTGACCTATTTAAGCTAGAGCGACCGTTGAACTTCCTTAACCAACTAAGATCTAATGCGCAATTTCAGCAGTTTATTTATTTTGCTCGTTTGACTAGTTAACCAGTTAAACCAAACCACTAAACCTCTTTATGCATTTTTTCGAGTTGAACCATTACACCTTGTTATGCATTTTTTCTTATTGACCTATTTAAGCTAGAGCGACCGTTGAACTTCCTTAACCAACTAAGATCTAATGCGCAATTTCAGCAGTTTATTTATTTTGCTCGTTTGACTAGTTAACCAGTTAAACCATTTGAGCTACCTCAACCAATCAAAATAGATTGTGCAATATGTTCGCAGTTTAACTGTCTTTACTAGTTTCGCTATTTAACCAATTGAGCCATTGAAGCCAGTCAGCTAAATTATGCAGTATGTGCAGTGGTATGAGCATTTGAGCTAACTAAACCAATGAAAATAGAATTTGGACTGTCTTTGCTAGTTTGACTACTTAACCAGTTGAGCCATCGAAGCTAGCCACACATTTTGTCCAGTCTAACCATTCTAGCTAGTTATGCATTGTGTCTTTTTAAACTATTTAAGCTAGATCGACCATTGGAGCTTATCAAGATAGTTTGTGCAGTTGGTGCAGTTTCACTGTTATTGCTAATTGACTATTTAATCAGTTAAACCATTTCAGCTAGATTGTGTAGTTTGTGCGGTTAAGCCGACTAGGCTAATTTTACATTTTGTCCAGTAAATTATTTAGGCTACTTAGAAGCATTCGAGCTAGCTTGCGTTGTTTTTGTAGCTAACGAAATAAAGATATTTAAGAATTAAGATTTTCTCCGATTCAATCACTCTAGAAAGTTACATATTTGTCATTTAAGCTAGTTTAACTCTTTCAAAATCAAAACAATTAAGGCATATTTCATATATTTCCAAATAGTAAAAATCATATTATTGATATATATATATATATATATATATATATATATATATATATATATATATATATATATATGTTAGTTTGAGCATTTGATGTATTTCAGCAAAGTAAGATAAATCGAACAATTTGTGCAGTTGTGCTGGTTTAACTATTTAACCATCTGAACCAATGAAGATTATATTAAACCTATTAGGATAGTAGAGCATTTTGTCCAGTTGAATCAGTCAAGCAAGTTTTAACATTTGACCTATTTCAGCAAGTGAAAATAGATTTTGCAATTTGTGCAGTTTAACTGTGTTCTATGATTTAATTCGTTAAATCGATTTGCTAGCATTTGCAGTTGAACCATTTAAGCTAGTTATGCCATTTCTCGAGTCGAACCATCAAAGCGTTAGACCATTTAACCAATTAAGTTAGCTCAACTCGCTCAAGTTAATTTTATTTTCAATCGATTTAAGTTGTATTACTGTTGTTCCTAATTTGGTTACATAACCAGTTGAACCGAACAAACTGGTTTTAACAGCTTTAACCAGTTAAGCTAGACTGTGCACTTTGTGCAATTGAAGGTATTAAGCTAGTTATGCATTTTGTCCAGTTGAACCATTTGAGCTGGTTTGACCATTTAAGCTAGTTTAACAGTTTATAGGACTTTATTCAATTGAGATACATTGTGCAATTTGGGCAGTTTACACGTTTTCACCTGGTGGAACCAATTCAGCTACATCGTGCAGTTGAATCATTTAAGCTTGTTATGCTATTCTAAGTCGAAATAATCGGCATTTCTATGTACAAAAAATCCATGTCTCAAAGAGTATAACGGTAAATCATTAATACAAGTTCCACACATAGTCCTGTCCAAATTTTTCAGCAACATATAGCAGAAACAGTTTAAAACACGTGAAAATGAGAAACTCAAAAATAGCGGCACAAGTAAAGCTGATTTCACCTCCGTCATCGAAGGCCTACGCCTATTTGAGGTAACTCCAATAAACCCTTTTTATGCAGGTCATGGTTTTCGGCTTTAAACGTCCAGAAACTTTGATGACTAGGTAAAACAGGGAACACACATTGCTTTCAACTGACGGTTTCCCTGTTCTGTCTACAAGTTCCGGCGTAATGCGCTATTCTTATAAGGACCTTTTAAGTTTGACGGTTTTGGAGCAGCACTTTTAGTTTTTCCAAAGACAGCATTCTTGCAAAAATCGTCAATAACAGGGTAGAAGCTGGTCTTTACGTTTCTCTAAAACAACATTTTCGCATTTTAGGCCATTGTGAGCAAATTCACAGTAATTAACATCATCTAACACGACTGCCGTGTAAGGAGGACAAAGAGGAGATTAAAAATAATCCTCAACCATACACTATCCACAAGGGTATAGGAGAGAATAACAATAACCCTATGGTATACACTACCCAATGTGGGCGTAGAAAATATAAATAACCCTTAGCTCTACACTAATGAATAGGGCATAGTATGTTAAAAGTAACCCTCATGTATACACTACCCACGGGGTATAAAAGAAATTGAAAGAGACCCTCTGGTATACGTTACCCAGCCGGGTATAGAAGAGATTAAAAGTAACTCTCAGGTGCACACTACCCAGGAGGGTATAAAAGATTTTTTAAATCAACCCTCAGGTATACACTACCCAAGGGGACACGAAAAATTGAATTCACGATAATTAATATCAGGAGACCGCCCTTTGTGTGGACTCTCTCTTTTCACTGATAGTTGAGGCACCCACCGTTAACCTTTATGATGATTATCCTTTACTAGTTCTCGATTGTCGTCGTCAATTGTAGTGTTCAGCGTTACACAGAGGCGTGACAAGCCTTTTGTCATGTAGCCAAGTGTCCTTGGAATAAAGTAATTTTACATGTGATTCCAATATGACTGGTGTGCTGTCTTTCTCTTGCCTTATGTGGTATACATATGTACTGCCTTATGTGATATACTTATGTTCATAGCCATCTGTGTGACCATGTGACTAGTCTTTGTGATGGCTTAAGCGTTTCCAATCTTCGAACCGTTCAACATACATGAAGATGGTGCGATTGTCCAACGATGGCGCAGATGGATCAAACTACTCAAAAACCTTTTTTTTGCCGCTGCTATTAGTGATAAGAAGGGACAGAGAGCTCTTTTACTGTAGTGAACACCGGTGAGGATTTTGCAAAAGCCAAAACGAAGTTGGACGCGTACTTTGAACCGAAGAAGAGTGTGGAATTTGATATTTTTTACGTTTCGGCAGGTGAGGCAAAACCCAGATGAAACCACAAATGTGTATCACTCTCGCCTGCAACAGTTGGCAGCTACACGTGAATTTACTGATGTGGACAAGGAAATCATATCTCAAATAGTTCAGTCATGCACTTCACAGCGCCTTTGCCGAAAAGCTCAGAGAGATTCCACCATGACACTTGATCCCTTGTTGGTCCAAGCAAGAGCATTGAAAGTCTCATAGCAGAATCCCCTGGAAGTGCCAATGCTGTGTTCCCTTAGAAGCCCAAAACAGCTCGTTATTTTGACTGTGGAGAAAGTTGGCCAGACGATGCCAAGGCTGGGTGTCCTGCTTGGAATCAGAAGTGCAGCTCCTGCCAAGAATATTGTCATTATACGCAGTATTGTCGAGGTTCTAAGAAAATTCAGTCTTAGGAGAGAGGCGGAACACACCGAAAAGGAAACAGGAATTAGGGATGTCAAAATTCCAAGCCCCAATGATCCGTTAACCGAGTGAACAAAGAGTCAAAGCCACACTCACCACCGTCGAGTTGAGATGATGAATGCACGTTCACATTAAGTTTTCCAACAAAGGGTAGTGCTCCATTTGTGTGAATGGAAGTCAATGGGTGTCATGTGCTAGTTCTTAGTGGACTCTGAGGCAAGCGTAAACATCGTGAGATATGATGTGTCAAAATGTTTGACCGTGGACTAAAAACTTGTGATACAAAAGTGTATGCTTTTAACTTATCTATGCTAGTGGAATCTAAGTGTTGTTCAGTTGACTCTAGATTTCTCCTGGTAGATGGCAAAACATCTTGAATATAAAACTGTTACAGACCTCGCAACACTACAAGTTGTAAATGCTGTGTCTGTGGAATGGAATGTGTTCCAAAATTACCCAAGTCTTATGGGAAAGATGAAGAATGCTGAGGTGAGCGATGTCTGTCAGGCATGACCAAATATGTGGCTTCTTTCATACGTAGTTATGCAGACATTGTAGTTCCATTGCATAACCTCACCCATAAGAGTGTTGAATTCAAATGGAAAGATGTTCACCGAGAAGCGTTAGAGCGACTCAAGTGTAGTCTCACATCGGATGAACTAATGGCATCCTTTGACCCCAACAGGAAATCCATCCTGGTTGTGGATGCTAGTTCTATTGGATTAGGTGACATGTTAATTCAACTTGGCAAAGTCATCTCCTATGCCAGCAAAGCCCTTTAGAGTGTGGAAAGGTGCTACTCTCAAATGGAGCACGAGGCGTTGGCAATCGCTTCGAGTTGTCATCACTTCCTTATGTAGCTCCTCGGAAGTCACTTAAAAGTCGTGACAGATCATAAGTCATTGCTAGCCATCTTCAACAGCCCTATTTTCCGAGCCTCACCTAGGGTTGAGAACTGGCGTGGAAACTAGCGTCCTTCAATTTCAAAGTGAGAGGCGACCAAAATCTATGTGTTTGTATCGTAACGCATCATCAGGGTGATACGAAGTGCCATCTCATCACAGAGTCTGCAGAGCAGTATGTCAACTTCATGATGTCTCAAGCGACGTTTAGGGTTCGAAGTAAAGAGATCAGTGAAGCAACCAAAAGAACTAATCCACTTCATCTCAACTAGCCAGTGGAATAGCCTGAAACCAGGGGAAGGAGTCAACCCAAATACCCTAAGATATTTGCCAACGTGGACAGTGAGCTGACTTCTGTGGATGGTAACCTTGTGCTTTGTGGAAGCCGTACAGTAATGCCAGATGCCCTTAAGAAACGAGCGATGGAATTGGCCCATAAAGGCCATCAAGGGCTGGTAAAGACTAGTAGCCTGTTGTGCTTAAAGGTCTGCTTTCCAAGAACGGACAGCCTTGTTGATTCCATCGTGAAATATTATGTTCCCTGTCAGGTTGCAACACCTAAGCCTTCCTGTGAACCTCTGCCATGACATCCCTTGCCCAATGGTCCCTAGAAAAAAAGAAAACTTTGACTTTTGTGAAGTTACTGGACACCAAGATCTCCTGAAACTGAGATGGTCCACTCTACATCTGCCAGAGCGGTGATTCTTTGACTCAACCAGAAATTTTCTGCCTATGATGTAACCTAAGTGGTAAAGTCTGATAATGGTCCCCCCTTTCATGGTGGCGAGTTCGCACAATTTGCTAAATATCTTGGCTTCAAGCACCGAAAGGTGTATCCTATGTGGCCTGAGGCTAACAGGGAAGTGAAACGCTTTACCTTTGGAAAGGTACTACGCACCACTACTCACTAGAAGCAATATATGAATCAGTTCCTACGCTTTTATCGTGCTACTCCCCATTGTACTATGGGCGTTGCCCCTGCTACAACCCTGTTGGGAGACCAGTTAGAACCAAGCCACCCATCTTTGTTTTTGAGCCAAGTGGTGAAAGTCATTACCCGCAACCATGCGCCACAGAGGTGCTAAGCAGCAACTCAGGATCAAGAGCCAAGCTGACTCTAGGAGATCTGTCAAAGATTGTGACATTCAGATTGGGGAAAAAGGGAGAAAAGCTGTCAATGCGGTACCATCCGG